>WTSP01013936.1:42096-60999 GCA_025331215.1 Actenoides lindsayi
TGTAAAGATTAAAAAAATAAAAACTTCAGAGACTGCAGTTTAAAACACTGTGCATTATCTTTCACCACATTCTTCATACCATAAGTCCTGATGCAGTTTTAAGAGTACTTGAGTTTTATAACCCATAGTGACAAAGAATGACAAATAATTAGAAGCATGGAGTATTTTTCTACAGTTGAAAAGATACTGTGCCTATGGAAATGTCAACTGACTATTGATGTTCATAGCAGAAATTAAGACCAAAAAACCCAGTAAATAAAACCAAAAATGCCTCTCCACTTAAGGGTCATCATCACCTTTAGGTGCCAAACTCCAGTAAATAAAAAACCTGCTTGTCTCTGAATCACCTACTTCTTCTCCTAGTTTTAGAACTGATCTTGTGTTTCAGATTGTTCTTCAAATATGGCCCAAGTAGTTGCAGTTCCTCTGTTCACAGCTTCGTCCAACTATCAGGTTTGACTTCTGCTGTTAGCTATAGGTATCATACCAGCGTATATATGCAGCTGCTTAGAAGATGGATTTGGGTTCTAACATGTATTGTAAGGGTCTGAAACTGAAACTCTCATCCAGAAACTTGGGCCCTTGGCACTCTAATCAATTTGAATGACATGTAGCAACGAACATTAGCAGTAATGCCAAGTGTCATTGCTCAGTAGACTCAGTTTCTCCCAGCCAGTAACTACCCCTAGGAAGATGGTGCCTAGCTGCACTTTACTTTTTCCCTTGTACCTCCTAGAAGACAAATAAAATCCTAGTCATGAAAAATGCATAGAGGGAATTAAAATTTGACAGAAGTATCTAGTGACACAGAACTCTTTGCCTTTCATGAATGCTTAAACAAAAAAGTTTTCAACGGCCAAATTTCTGTGATTTCTGTGAAATCTAAAATAGATATATATGGCACAATCAGTACTATCTCTTGGAGGTCATTTGCTTACAAAATTTATCATTCTACCATCATTGAAAAACAGACCAAACTTTTTCTTTCCAAAAGAAATGGAATGGGCAAGGAAATAGCTAATGTGTCAGCTGAGGAAGAACTGGTATTGTATGATACTGGAAATAAAAAGAGAAAAGGCAAAATCCCTTTAAGAAAGCACTTTTTTGTGGTAAGTTTTACAGCAACATATCTAAAATGAGCAGTTTTTAATTTTACCTTGCCAAGGTTAACACATATAAGCCTTACAAATATTAAACAACTGTCCTGCTATACTTTCTCATTATAACATTTAATTATCATGTTAGTTCAAGTTTACATAACCTTGTCACATTAGTCTATACCGAGTCTTTAGTCTACACTGTTCTCCTTAATGGAGGTACAGAGCCAGCAGCAGAGGCTAGACAGAACCTGATGTGATTCATCTTGATATCAAGAATTAAAAATTAATAGAGGAAAGGAATAGTTGTCTTCTAACTGCAACAGTGGTTGAAGTTTTCAGTACCTATCTGTTTTTTCAAATTAGACAACAGTTCATCATCCTGTCTCAAAGAGGTTAAGTCTTTAAAAGCACGTCATCTCTTGATGCAATGTTAAAAAGATGTTTCCAGTCTCTTAAGCCACATGGATTTTAGAGCTCTTCTAGTTTTTGGAACAGGCAGGTTTGTTTAGGTTTTAAACAGTCAGAACATTCAATATTATGAATCATGAAGGCATTGGGGGAGTTACTGATTGCAATCCTTCTACAATTACCTTTTTCCCCTCTAAATCCTTGGCCTAGAACCATTACCCTGAGAGGTTACCTTGTTTAGGTTTCAGCAAAGGTTTGGCCTTTCTGTCCACTCTTAAAATACATTTCTGTCAATACTCATTTTTTCATGCCTTCAGCAAGTATAAAATACATAAAGCTGGAAGGTCAGTGCTTTTTTTTTTTAGATCTAATTCATCATGCTTACAACATTAATGATGTTATTCTGTAGAGTCTTGGATTAAAGTCATGGCTTAAGGATTAGAAGCCAAAACCAATGAATCCTGTAACATCTGGATAAAGCTCTTGGTAGGAAAAAGCAAAGCAGGAGAATCATACCAAGCATGCTGACATTCTAGCATTGCGACCACAGCACCAGCCCTTGTCCTTCAAGTACTGACACATGGGAAATCCCCACACTTCCTCTGGGCATTCTGCAAAATGGAGGGGAAAAAAAAAGGCACAGGTTCCATGGGCTATTTTTCTCTTACAGAATGCACAATGTATTGAACAAGATGAACAGTAGTTAACGGTAACAGAAACACTTAACTCTACTAATCCAGTACCAAAAACCATGCTAGTGTTATTAAAAAAATGTGTTTTCCCCATAACAGATGTTTTTGGTTTATGCTGAATTTCTGATAATTTCACATTTTCCAAAACACTTTTGAGTTTCTTTTATGAAAATCCTCTGAAGAAAAAGTTCCAAAGGATGAGAGAAGTGTGCAAATACTCAAGGCAATCCATGACATGCCATGAGTCACAAGATGTAAGCCGGGCAGTTGTTTAATGTAGCGGGACTTCAGTATCACTTCTCATTTGGTTCTTCTTCTATCATAAACATCTTTTACACATTGTTCTTTGTGATGTTTATTTGTTTATTTCAGTTCAGAAGGCCCACGCTTTGCTGTGAGGCAGAATGCTCGTTTTCCAGAAAAGAGCAGCTGCAAAGTCTCTTGCTGTTTCTTCAAAACACTGAGAAGCATTTGTATCACAATCTGCACTCAGTTCGTTTCAGTATCATTTATATTTTAAATAACAACGTAATTCTTCATGTTTAACTCTAATGCAAACGTGGGAAAACTAAAGTATGGTGATTACTTTGTAGATGTTCATAATACCCAGTTTTAAATGGAGACAAACTCTACAATGTTTTGAATATTCATTAGCACATTTGTCAGTTGATTTTTTTTATAATGTTGAATAAGAATTACTACTTGCTTTAAAAATAAAAACAAATTGGCTAGGATCCTGGCTTTTTAGCATAGAAAGATGTCTTGGGCATATTTAAAGATAAATCATGTAAGGAGGTTAAAAAAAAGGACAGAAAAAATGCTACTCTTCAAATTTACCATCAGTCTGAGATACATACATGTAAGTAGAATTCATTTAATGAAAGTTAAGAAAATAGGGAAATCGGAATCTATAAATATACAACCCTCCTCCCCACAGCAAAAGCACTTGGTTTTCTAGCAGTAGTCCCTATTCTTTGCTGATGTGTAGAGAGTAACAGCAAGTCAGTCATCTTCTGCAGGTAACCTCTTACTTTGCTCTTCTTTTAGCCCTGAGAAATGTCCGTGGCTCTTACGGGATGAATACTGGTTTGAGGACCACAATTTAAGAATAGGGTTTTAATTCTGGATAATTAGAAGGAAAAAGAAAATTCCTTTATATAAAAAGATGAAATTTGACAAAGCAGATTACAACAGGTTTCAGCACTAGCAACGTAGCAGAAATTTGTAAGTGCCTCGTGACAAGACATAAAACATTAATTAAATTCAAGTCTAATTATTGCATACATGGAATAAAACTGAGTACTTCTATTCAGGGTTGGTAATATGAACATATTAAACATATTTTTTGCCAAAGGAAACAATGACTGCCTTGGTTTCTATTGCGTGATTCACACTAATAAGTCTTTCTAATATATATGTTAAAATGTTTCAAAACAAAAATTTTGAGACTGAGTTATAAAGTCATGGATCTTTTCAACTTTCAAAAATCTCTTCTAATTTACACCCCATCCTCTAGGCAAACTAATCATTCATGTTAAGTTAAAGTTGCTACCTACTGAGCTACAGTCTTAATATTAGTGCACTGTACTCATGCATAAATCTGAAGAATTTATGACACCTTTGAAAAAGATAATCAGGCAAAGCAACATCTTAATTTAAATAATTTAAACCATAAAGTAGAAGAAAAAGAAAGGGAAACTATTGCTTTTAGAATTTTTTGTGTATATCCAAAGTTTACCATATATCTATAATATTGCCTTGAGTTCTATTTATTTTTCCATATCCAGTCCACTCTTAAGCACACTGCCTATTAAAAAATAATAAATTGTAAAATGAATATATTGCTATAAAGTTCATATATTTATCAGCTACATTTTAAAACCCTGGAAATTCTTTTAATGCCTGCAACTATTTTCAGATACTTTAATGTTATATAACTCACTAATTACCACATTGTGCTTCTATCTGACAACATAGCAGCTGTTCTAAACAGTATAAATATTAAAAACCACCCAGGCAACTTTTAAAATATGGGTATTCTATGGAAGATTTCATAGTAAACAGCTCAAGTGTTCAACAGTACATGAGGCAATCATGTTCTAATTCAGTATAGAGCAGACAATCAGAGAGAATCTATTCCATGAGAAGTTAACAAAATGGGGAACTGTAGGTAATCATTTGATGAGCCATACTGAAGCTCTGCTGGGGTATAATCCCAGGACTTATTAGTCAAGTAACTATGACTTTACCTCTAAGGTAACCTCTTAAAAAAAAGACCAAAACACATATTTAATGAAATTAATTGCTGTAAATATCGCACCAAAAATAAATACTTCAAGGAAAAAAAAAGTGATTGTTATATTTTTGAACAAAATCTATAAACCAAACGATAATTTTAATGTGAATCACTTATAGAGGAAGAAAACATATGAAACATGATGGACTTAAAGCAGCATTATGAATAACATGAGAGTTTGTGGATGCCCCCTCCCTGAAAATGTTCAAGGCCACGTTGCATGGAGCTTTGAGCAACCCAGTCTAATGAAAGATATTCCTGCCCATGGCAGGGGGTTGGAACTAGATGATCTTTAAGGCCCCATTCAACCCAAACTGTTCTATAATTCTATGAACATGGAAAATTTTTCAGCTTTGTGGACCAAGATGTTTCTTTGGAAACTTACACAGATAAAATACTGATTAAGGCAGCTTGAAGATACTTGCTGTTACTGTTCACTGCCCCCATAAATTGGACACATCTGGTAGAAGTCAGAAAACATTCTCATCAAAATTACCCAGTTACACACAGGAGGGTAATACAAAGTGTAGACTGCACAGAAACGTATAATGTTGAATAAACCAGAAAAGAACAATTCCAGCCATTAAGCCAAGGAACAAATTCCTACTACTTCCTTTTGACTAAGTTTAGTAACATTCATATATTCATGGTAGAGTTGTTTAAATGTATACATTACATTATACGTTAAATTTATACATTTAAAGAAACTAATACTGTCCATATAATTCTTTTGATAGTAAAAAACGTTGTTTTGGTAGCTGTAACATCTCCTCTCCTAGAAAAGGATTTAAATAGAAACACTCAAAATTTTCACCAACTTTTTCCATTACATTTTTTTTTATCTCTTTGAAAAAACAAAGGAACTTTATGGATCTTAAAACATAGATAGGGGAATCCTTTTGAATATTCCCATACTTCAAGCAATCCTTCGATGGATTTACTAACTCTTCCTGTCACCACATGTGACTAACCCTTCAGCAGCTAATTTCTCACAGTCCTCTAACAGGCAGAAATGCTATACATTTTGAAGAGAATATACTATATGGAGAAGATGTCTTTAGTTTATTACATACTTGAAATCCCATAGAGGAGATTAACACTTTGGGAAACAAGTGCAAATACATCCAGATGCCAGCCACAACTGAAAAATATCCATAGAATTTTTCACTCAACACTGTCTAGCAAAGGAGTATAGAAAGCCTCAGGTCTACATTGGTAAAACATTTTAAATTTAAGTAAAGTCTCATACTTTATCATCAACTGAACAAGACTAAATTTTCTATAAGATATGTCAGATTACCTTTCTACTTCTAGGAACCCAATACTACTATTGGGTTTTAGTATTTTGTCAGAATTATGTTATTATTACTTAACTTAGTCCTGGAAGTTATATGTTATTTCCTGTCCTCCAGTTATTTAGAATCTTTTGTAAGACCTTCAGTAAATTGCTCTTAAGTTTTGTAGAGGAACTGGACTTACATTTTATGTAACTTTTGTGATACTGCAATAGTAATGGCATATACCATTTGAAGTAACTGTACTATACTATTTAGAACTTTTTAAAGGATTTTCTCCCATTCTATTCAACTTCCAAATGAAAAAAATGGCAATATATATATAGACAACTGGTACAATGAAAACATTATATTGAGTAGTAAAAAACTATAAATCACAACAATTATATTATGTATATAATTAGATGAACTACAACTTCCCTCATCATGATTTGATTCTGTCTTGATACAGAGAAAAGCTTCAGGCCAGACTTATTGTTGTTACCATCCTATTCATAGATCCATTAAGCCTCTTACTGTCTCAGCAGTGTTTCAAAAACATTTTTTAAAAGAGTTGTTTAACTAACAAAACAATTAAGTGTAGCTAGGAAACATGACTTCCAAAATACAGAAGACTCAATGTTTTCTATTTATATTCCCTTTTTTGGTAGTTATAGAAAAAAATATCTGGCAGTAGGACAGAAAGATTAAAGGATTTTACTAGCTAATAATTCCGTATGTTCACAGAGGATTCCAAGGAAGTTCAAGAGAACAGGACAAGTTCCTTCCCTATCTCTAATATTAGGCCTTCCATAGTTCTTCATCTCTAAGCAAGATACTATAATTTCTAGTGTGTTAACATTTAAAATTTACTTTGCACAGCTTTAAAGCACTATATAGTTTCTATGCTGGACCAACAGATTTTATCGCTACTAGACAAGCTTAACTGTGGTTCAGTGTCGTCTTGCAGTTTCTTATTTATCTTCCTTTGCTAACACTTACTGAAAACATATTTGCATTTTCGCTTCTCATGCTCTTACTTTCTTGCAATTCCCAACTGTTCTGAATTGCAGTTCCCAATATAACAGCTGATTTCTTATGTTTTCTGATTTACTTTCTAGAAGAGATAATGTACTGAACACTATTTCTTAAACTCATCTTGGCAGAAACAATACAAATTTTGTCACAAAACAATGCCTATCCGAATTGTTAATGGATAATTTACGAAAAAAAAAACCAAAAAAACAAACCAGGGGTTTGTTTCACTGTTGTGGTACAGTATAGATGATTATAATCTTTGTTTTGAAATTTTTCATCTGCTCTTTAAAAACAAAGTAAGCCAAAACAAAGTAAGAAAAATGGAAAAGTACTGTAAAATAGAGGATTCTTATTTTCTTGAAAGGCACTTTATCCTTCCATTATATTTTTAAGATTTTCAGATTTTCTAGTATATACATATCAACAATGGAAGAGATTATTTTCTAGTAATAAAGTTCATCAGATTGTAAGCAGCATGAAGCAAAGAGAAGGCAGAAAAATTCTTTCAGTGCACAGGCTGAAATTCCCGCTCTACTCATTCTATTTTGTTTTAAGAAATCATATTCTCCTCAGGAAAACAAACACTGCTTATTTCATTCCTAAACTTCTTCTTAACTTAGGCAGTTTATTATTGAAATGTTGTGAAACACTAGTCTCTTGAATTTTTCAGCATGAGGAAAGATAGAGCTTATTTTAATTTAGTACAGTTATGCTGATAGTATGCCCACAGGTAGTGCTGTATGAAACCACTCACACAGTAGTTTTTCAGTGACAGAGATCTTAAACTTCCTTTAAAAATAACTAGTAAGACTGAAATCAGTTTCTGTATTGAACTTCACCTATCATTTTTTGCTGTTTCTTTTAATACAGAAATGTATTAATGATTTGAAATTATACTATTAAATTAAGAATCTGAAACATATTTCAAAACAGAATAAGTATTATCAGTAATTCCTAATAATAACATTCAGTGAGTTATCACTGCTGTATAATCTCATCAGTTCTAAATACTTCAATATACCTTTGTCTTTTACCACTTAAAAACTGAATTTATTTGTGAACTGTGATCAATATTAGCCCATGTAAAATATTGCATATATCAAAGTAATCAGTTAATGTAGAAATGCTTGCAAAAGAAATTCCAATTTACTTTTCATATTTTCCTTTTTTTTTATTACATTAAACCAGTCACATCTCCTACTCATTTGCTATTATTTTGATACAAACATCTATTTCCTGATGTCTCAGTGTGTCATCTTTGTCCGTCCTCACAGTCTGTACCCCCAATTTCCAAATTCCACTACACTTATACAGTATTTCTCTATTTTCCTCTCTACTTCAGTATATGATTTAGGTATTTACGATGGTAATTCCCACTGCTTCATGAAGCTGTTTTTCAAAGGTTTTATTCTTTTTTCTTCATTTGCTCAATTTCAAAGCATGAGAAACTTGGAGTTCAGACATATATTAATTAACTTGAGCTGTCTTTTTGTACTTCACATCCAGTGCACTTGAGCAACTATAATCTCTTTCTGTGATCATGAAAGAAAATCAAAGATGAAAATAAAAGAAATGCAAGACTATATGAAGGTTCTATTTTGAACCATTCCTGGGCAGCTAGAATATACTCAAGGCAACAATAAAAGGAGTGCAAATTGTACAGAACAAGCACAACTGACTGAAGATCAGACACAACTGACAGTGTGATAGTAATTGTGCAAGGGCTTCAAAGCACATTAAAAAATCTCTATTAATCATATACCTGTTGGCCAACAATGCTTTGGGATTTTTGCCAAAGACAAGTAGATAAGGGTAACATGACATGGCACCTAAAACATGGCTGAATTTGCGAGGCTGGCACTATGACTTGTTTAATTCAAAAAAACAATACCTAAGAGATAACAACCATAGAAATCACACCCTTGCTTGGATAGTTCCTGACACACCTGATGGTGAGATGAAAAACCCCATTATAATAGACAGGACTAAATTATTCCCTTTCACCTTGTTCCTAATTATCCTCTGTCTCATAATTTCTGTATCAGTATTTGTAGTGGTTAGAAAATTAAGGCGTCCTTAAAAGTGTATGGTAAATGGCCATATTGCATCTTTACCCATATAGAAAGCTGTGATCTAAAAAGCCTTGGGAGGATCTTATTCTGTCTAACTAGGGCCTTCCTTCTTCCAAGGAATATAGCCAGCATTCCTAGAAGTGTAAAACCATAAAAAAAAAAAAAAAAAAAAGCAGGGCTCATTTGAGAACCGTAAATGGCCTTATTAATGTAAATCCATTTCCCTTTTTCTCTTCAATTTTTTAATCTCAGTTTCATCATAGCATCATTTAGGTTGGAAAAAACCTTTATGATCCAATTGTAAATCCTACCATAAACCTAGCACTGCCAAGTCCACCACTAAACCATGACACTATGCATGTCTATATGTATTCTAAATAACTCCAGGGATGGTGACTCAACCACTTTCTAGCCAAATCAGAGAAGCAGAGTTAAGACGTAGACGACAAGCTTCAGGCTTAGCAGCAGCTCCCAAGAGAAGAGTTCATTCTAGTACTAACAACAAATCCAGGAACTGCCTTAAAAGTTGGGGTTAGTAGCTGTGGCAGGAAATGAAAATAAATTCTTTGCTAACACTGTGTTAAAATATTGTTTTATAGACCTGTTACCTAATTCTAGGAACTTAACACTAGTCATATTAAAAATCAACAACAGAAACATGAAACTCCAGCTCAAATACAGTGAGTAAGAAATTTGGACATATATACGGTGTATTAAATACTATCCCATTTCCACTTATATCATGATTGAAGACACAGCAGTTATTTACTAAATGGACAAACCAAAATATTTACTTGTAAAACTCCCGATTCCAGTACTCAAAACTGTAACTGTACTATTAAAATTTTTACATTTCTACTTAGTGCTAATTAACATTAACAGAACTATATTTTATATCCCCTATTTCTAATTCCTCTCATCCCAGTCATCATTAGCTGGCAGATTTATGTATTATCTTGGTGGAAATAGGTCTTCTGTAACAAACATGAGGTATGCCTATTTAAGAACTGTAGGAGTGTATATACCATTATTACAATACATCAGAAGTCTTCTGCACAACAAACCCTGTAACCACACTGCACATAGATCTTTCTCACAAAGGCTTTGAAACTACAATACTCAGTGCAGAATATTATGCTTAAAAGGAATACAGCTGAAGTCATTCAAATACCAGATATTGTGTAGTTGTATATGCTGTAGATTGAATGACCACAACATGTACAATTGTACATTTATGTTGATATGCTACAAAGATGTGTAAAAAGGAAATATACTAAGCCTTATAAAAATCAATCATCATCCCTAAAACTGTGGAAGATATTTTAATTACTTCATAGAAACTATATTTCAAGATGGGAAGAAGTTTTCTGAAGTTCTGTATTTGAAAATGGCCTTTGCTTCCACAAGAAAGCTTTTTTTGTCTTATTTCAGTTTGAAAGATCTTTTCTATTTGTTCTCTCTTGTCAAATATGACTATGTGCTTATTCGCCTAGTTTGGTATAAAATACACAATGTAACAGATTTTACGTTGAAACAATAATATTTTTTTTTTTTAAAGGTGAATAGATCATGGTATTTTGATACATTATTTTTTCTAAAGACTATTATCACATTCCTGCAGATGTTACTGAAAGAAGAGGTATACTGAACATCTGCTATTCATCATTTTAATGATATTTTCCTTCTAGAAAATTCTTGTTAGAGTCCTAAATAAATGCTGGAGAAAAAGGCATGACTTCACATACCATAAGTTCTTTGCTCTTGACAAACAAAGGCAGTCACCATACACTGACTCTATTCTTAAAGAAGTCACAGAAGGAAATACCCTGTTCAGCCCAGCAGAAAATATACAGTGACATTGTGCCTTAACAATGTTACAAATACTACCACCCCAACAGGAGATTAATCTTGCTTACCCAGGATTTAGAGCTTTCGTATTTCTTCTGCTCTCAGTATAATTACTCTTTTTGCACTTGATCTCAGTAATAGTCATTTAAAAAACAAAACAAAAAAGGAGGGTTTTTTTCTTCTCACCTATGTAATTTTTATTATGTTTTAAATATTCTGACTCCATTTCAGACCATGAAATTGTTAGGGTATTATTCTGAATCCCTTGAGAGAGCACAAGCTATTTAACTCTGTATTGCACAGTGACAGAAGAAAAAATGTTATTAACAGATAATTTTCTTAGGTCAGTAGTGTAACTGGCACAGGCAAACAAAATGACAAACCCCTCTTTCAACAATTATAAAAGTAAAAAATAAATCAGTACAGTCTTTGATAACAATTTGTATAGACCTCAGTTTTACTTTAATCTCAAATCTCTTTGACCTTTCATAGATATCTGAGTGTCTGCAAAATTTCTTTTAAGCAGATAGTAGTTATAGGACTGCCAATGTGATAAAGCTATAAAGGATTGCTCAAGGAAACAAAGCATAGAAGAAAAACTAAATGTAGTCCTTAAGCCATAGTCCTGCATTATGGAAGGAAGTCATCAGACGAAATATTTAAACCTGAAGGATCCCTAGACGGTTACAGAACAACAGAAGTCGTAAGCAGCAGAAAATTGCCAAGGCCATGTGACATTCATCCAAAAACTAAAAACAGGCTGAAATTGCCAAACTGCTATGTGCAGCTTCTTGATTAAAACTCTTTGGTTCTAGAGATCTGAAAAGCAGGTAATACAATATTAGTGTTTATGAAGAACTCAAGGGAAGGTCCAGGGAGCTTCCAAACAGGAAGCCTCAAATTTATATGGAGAGAAATTTTAAAGAATTGAGTCATTGGATATATGAGCAAGTATAACATATATGGAAGGAGTTAATATGACTTTCTTAAAGGGAAGTCATATCTCACAAATATAACAGTATTATTTTGAAGGCTTCAGCTAACACTTAGACAAGAAAGATAGAGTGGATTTCCAAATGTCATTCAACAAGACCATTAGAGAAACTATTAAAACATAGAACAAGATAAAAAGTATTCCTATGGTTAAGTAATTGACAGAAACAAAGGATGGGAATAAAGTATCATTTTTCACAGAGGACAGAGATCACCAGCAGAGGCCTAAGAATCCTGACTTGTGCTGGAACAGGTTGTTGGTCAAAGTCACAACTGATCTGAAAAAGTTAATGAAGAGTAGGACAAAGTTTGCTGATGGCACTAAGAATAATAAAAATTAGAGACATTTCTAATAAAAATTAGAGATGAAATGGTATATAAAATTCAATGTAGATGAAAGTGATTAAAAATGGGAAAAATATTAACTTTAAATATACAATGAATGGCTTTGAACTGAGAGCTGACAGCTGATGAAAAGATCATCGCAGTACTAAGAAAAAAGAAAAGTTAAGAATATTAGGAAAAAAAACAACCCCAGAAAACATTATTATGCTGCTATATAAATCCACGTTGCACTTGAATCTTTAATTCTGTTTTTTTTTTCTCACCTCAGCGTAACAAGTAATACCATCTAAAAAGGTGCAGAGAAGGAAATAGGACTGTCATAAGTAAGGAACATTTTAAGACCAGGAACAATTACTACGAAAAATTAAAGCTGTACAGCACAAAAAAGGAGAGTTAAAAATATGTAAAATCATGAATAGAATAGAGAAAATAAATACAGACAGATATGTACTGTCTTTTACACCCAAAATTAAGGTGTATAAATAAACTCAAGGGTTATTTAATGCAAATGTATCACTCTGTTCCAAGAAGTTCATGAACACAACAGAAGCAAAGAGAGTATTTGGGGGAAGTATTGCTACGTACTCCTTATGATTGTATACTCCTTTATATGCCTGTTATTTGCCTCTATGGAAAACAAGATACTGCAGCAGAGGAACCTTTGATGTTAACAGACTGCATAATTTCCATGTCTCTGTTACGAATACTGATGCCAGGCAGTATGTTTATTTTGCATCTTCATTTGACTTTGTTATCAAAATACTATTTTATATAAAAATGAATTAATCTTCTTTCATATACTGATGCAACATCTGTCAAAAAAAAGGCATGAGAATGTGACATAAGTAACATGGCCATTAAAAGTATATTCTCAGGTCTAACAATGTAGCAAACAGTGTGAAAGCTAATTCATTAACATATGAAATTGTATTTTGATAGCAAAGCAAAGAACTTCAGTTATTCATTACCTGTAGTAGTAGGAGACATAAGTTTGCAAGATTATCAGCTATTTCAAGTATTTACCTGTTTCACATCTTTCATGGCATCTATTTTCCATGACATTGTAGCACCTCAGTCTACTGCTACGATTCTAAATAAAGGAGAACTACTTAAACTGCCTTTTTCTTTCACAGGAAAGACTATGTCTTCTTTGGCCAAAGACTTCACAGTTCCTGAAGTTTGTATTTTTCCTAAAAATCCCATCATTAAATGGGATTTTGCCAAGGGGGCGGGGGCAAAGGGGAAGAAAAATGTTCTTCCATTTCAGGAAATAGAATCAGTTGTCACTAAAATAATTTTCAAAACCCAAACCTAGGGTATACTTTAGTTACTGCACATTATAGAAACCTTGGCTTCCTCAATTATAATCTCTTACTGTGTATACCCACAGAGTATTGTAAATGTAAGATAGTTTCAGGTTTAAAAATATTTTTGCACATTTATTCATGAAAAATACTTTTATAACTTAAATAGGCAATGCTGCCATTTAACATCTGTAAAACTTACCTAGTTAATATTTTTTCAAGTTTCATATTTTTTTTAGGATCAATTTTGATAGAAAACATCTGGGGTTTAGTGACTCATTAGCTCTGTCACAAATATATGGAAACGTGCCCTGTGCAGCAATATCTAAGGATGCCTTGCAAAGAAAATCAGGCTTTTTGATTTTTTTGCTTGGAAATGTTTTCATGCGTTGCCATGGTATCAGTGATAACTATTTAAAGACACTGGCTGTGGAATATCTTTGAAAATATACTTAGGCAACATAAATTATTGTACTCTACTTCTTCTAAAACAGTGACTAATCTTTCCAGATTTCAGTGGAACAGAGTGATATGAAACTATTATGTTTGTATATGTAATCCTTTAGAAGACTCAGTTTTTAAGTTTCTGTCTGCTGAATCCACATTATTCAAGGCCTTTTCAGTTTTCATAAATCTGATAAAATTCTGTATATTAATTTTGACTACTCTTTGCACACTTTCCAATGCCCTTAATTATGCTCATTAGGTTTTAGAAGTTAGGGCTTAACAACTGTATTCAAAGTTTATATTTACATAACTTCAGAGTTCAAGGCTCTTGCCATTCTGCAAAAGATTTGCTGACTTCTTCCTGAGTGACTTACTGAGAAGCTACTCCCCACAGCTTCCAGGACAGCTCTAGAACTCCTCTGTCCAGCATATATCTTCTTCTTCCTAGAGTGGTGACTTGACATTGGAAATCTTTACAAAAGCTGGAGTTCATGATTTGCAATACTCAAGCTATTTCGATTAGACAGCTATCATTAAAAATACCCATACAACTATGCCTGTCTTACTTCAAATTACGAAACATTTATAAATAAGTAGCTCCGTAGCAATGGTCATTTGCATATGTTTTTACCTCCAAAGAGAGGATATTACATTGAAGAATTTCACTGGTTTCTAGAGTGGTACTGATGTATTTGGTGGTATGGAGGATGGAAGGAAGAGAATTAGAATACAGAAACGCATCAATTCCTTTTTAAGAAAAGCCTTTTTGAAAATACCTTAAACTTGCAGTTACTTTGTGTTAAGGGATAATCATAGTCCAGCTGGTACTCTGCTCCAGAAATGTGTTAGCTGAATGTAAGATAAAACAGCCCTCCAGAATCCTAAGAATAGCTCCTGAACGGAAGCACAGAGTTTGTTTTAACCTAAAAATTATTAGCAAACTCTGTGCTTGTGGCAGAAAAACTGCCATAATGGCTCACTATGTATATCAGTTTATGTAAAAAATCTCTAATAAATAGTAAAATCCTTGTTAGGCAGATGTAATTGACTATCTGATGCAGTAACAGTGAAGAAAAACCCCAAAGGAATCAATTATACTAATGACTAAGTGCATTTTATCCATAGAAGAATCTCTGTATAAACAGCCAATTCTCCTTAGAGAAAGCTGAAGTAAAACTACTTAAAATTTTCCAAGAGCTGTCATAATATTCCTTATTAACTGAAATTTAGTATTTGGTACTGCTTATAACAGCAACGAAATTTAAAGACAAGTGTTAAAAGTCATTGGCTTCAACATTTTTGAATTTAATTGAAATTTGACATTACACAGCACCTCTTGGTTGTTGTAGCTACTCATAAATCAAAACAAAGGCTTTCAAGCTCTTAAGAGTTCAAAATTATTCCCAGCATAATTGAAAATGTGGTTCCCTCACAAAAATTTCCAGATGAATTTAGCTTATTTATAGACACACAGAAGGACACCGTATACTAACTGCAGTATTCAAGACTGTGACTACTGGCATCTACTTTCATCAGAAGTGCTCCCAAAGTATTCACAGAGGGTCCAATGGCAAACTGAATCAGGTAATCTTGGAATAGCTTTAATATTTTTAGAATATATGAGAAACGTAAGGCATTATTTCCTGTAGTCAGCTCCTCTGAGACAAAAACCTCCAAACATGAAATAACCAAGGTGATTCAGTAGCTTGTCAAAAATAGCATAGTAACATTTTGTCGATATTTTGTCAACTCACCCCCTCAGATTTATAAACATTATGTTAGGCAGCAAAACAGGTAAAATTTCTTCCCATGAATATCAGTTAATTCCAGTTAATATGAAGTGAAAAAGCAATTTTTCACTGGCCTCAAAGAAGACTGATCTTGGTATTATCTAGCTGCCAAACAACATACAGCCCAGCCATGTCAAGTTATAGCAACCATCAGTCCTCAGCAGCTTTTTTTTTTATAGCACACCTGCCTCAACTAGACTTATAAGAACAACCATCTGCATTTACACTGAAGAAGCAGCAAAGATGGAAAATGGGGTAACAGCTTTGAGGTGGACTTGGCTCAAACTTGTCCTTAAGGTTGTATCTCAAGAAAATAAAAAAAGCTTTTAAACTGGGGAAAAAAAAATAAAATAGAATAGAGCAATGACATTTTTAAGATATATTTTCAAAAACTTTGAAGCCTCGAAGCTACTCAGTCAAAATAAAAATAATGCTTTATAACAGAACTTCCCACTGTGTTCTTACAGGCAAGCCCCCGCTTACTGGTCTGACTTCAAACAAGTGATTGCCTGTGTAGCAGCAAATTGGGCCCACCTCCCTCTGCTTCTTAGGAAAATCTTCTACCCATCACAGCAGAGATCTAGCTGATAGTGCATCCTGTTACTCTATTTAGTCTCTCCATGTGAGGCTTCCACAGGTCTCTGCAATCTCTTGTTGATGCCTAGAGTAGCCAGTAACTGCCCTGAGTTTAGTGTGAGAGTCTGGGCAAGAGAAGGACTACCTACAGTAGAGATTACATTGGCTCAGGGACCACATAAGCAAACGGGAAAGACACAAGTGCATGTGACTAGATGCATTGCATTTCAGGAAGCTGAGGCAACTGGCTTGTGTCACATGAAGGCCACACTCTACCATCTTTGAAAGGTCACATCTGTCAAGAGAAGTTACTGATAACAGAAGAAAGGCAAACTTCACACACATCTTCAGCTTAATTTCAGTTCTCAATAAGTTCATGGCACAATTTTACCTGGAAACTATGCCCAGGCCCATGAAGAACAAGAAGGAGATTGAGAATAGCTGGCAGGAATTTACCAGGGACTGACTAACTTTACTGCCTTCCGTGATACACTGACCAGGTCTATGAACCAGGGGAGAGCATAGACATAGTTTACCTTCACTTTAGCAAAGCTTTCAGCATGGTTCTTAGTATCTTTATAGACAAACTGGAAAGATATGACTTGGACAGTTGGACTCCAAGCTGGACAGAAAATTCATAGGACTGTGAAGCTTAGCAGTGAAGAAGGCAGGCTAAGGGATGTGATTATTCCCCCTTTTAGCATGTGGGAGTGCACTAGCAGCCTCTAGAATGCCTTGTCAGTTTGAAATCCATGCATAGGAAGTGTAGACACAATCTATAGTCCTTATTCTTTCCCATTTTCCCTTTGAAGAAATGTTAGCTCTTAGATATCATCTATCCTTGTGCTCTTATCCCTCCACTGTGCATTTACAAAGAAGACATATAGTAGAGGATTTTCCAGGGGAATACAACATCATTATAGATGTTACAATAGGTACCCTCATAGTAACAGTAAAAAAACCAAACAAATCACTTGTTTTGAGCATCACTGGAACTAACTATGTGTTCTTTCCCCAAAAAAAGAATACTCTAATTTGCTTTTACTCTGGATAAAGGTTCTTCTTTGAGAATAACTTGTATCCTTCAAGCTGAGACAAATCAGACAGCTAGAAATTACAACATGTAACTTGGCTTCAATTTCCATACTACTATGAAATTGCAGTATCTCTTACCACTGTGCATGTACATTTGTTTGTTTGAACTTCGAATAGGCTATCACACCTGATCCTTCATTTATCAAAGCCTTGTCTGGAAAAAGTAATCCTACAGCTAAAACAGGAAGCCATGTTGTCTTTGCAATAATAAGAAACAACTAAATGTTTCAGACACACAAACTTAATGACACATGCCTGAAAAGTTAATAATTTTTTAGAATTCTGGTGTAAAAGAAATTGCATGTTTTTTACTAACCACATTTCTCTAACTTAGAAATTTCTTTTTTTTTTTTCTTTGTTTTTTTGGATGATCTGAAGCATTGTGAAATAACTGAATCTAATACACTGCAAAACCCCTTAAAACTGTTGCAGAGCAAGATAAAACCTACATGAAAAGATCATTAAAGCAAGCAAGAGCTAGCACGTGTTGTGGTCAGTCTGGAGCTGTGCTTTGACTGTCTGAGCAGCCAACTTAAAAGTCCACCTGCCTTTCTGTCCATGAAGTTTTCTGAAGGAGCTGAAATAAACTTTGCCAATCACCTCTCTCAAATTTGATCTGATAATCAGGTTCTAGGACTTCAGAAGACGGTCATTTACACAGCTCAGCTACATACCACTTGTCTCAGCAGAGCAGCTACTTAATGTTCTTCATTGTGAAGAATTTATCTTTCAAGTGAAGATACCATCTTTCTATCAAAATTTAAAAAAGCCCCATGAGATTTAAAGGAAAATTTGCCTACAGTGGAAATCCCCAAATAATTTTCAGGTTGTCTCCTCAAGGAAAACTGTTATGTATGTACTGTTCCATAATGTTCTAAACTGGCAATGCTCCAGAGCACAGCACTCAGATAAGTGTTTCTTGGAGTAATAACTTACATTACAAGGACTTAATTCTGCTCATAGTTGTAGACATAAAACTCAACAAAAATGGATGATGCATGCAGACAGCCAATGGCAAAATCTGCTACAAAATTTTTCAAAAGGATGAAAACATCTTGGACTAAAATAGTCTCCACATTTTACAAGTGAAGTAATGGAATAAAACCAGCTGTATTCATAACCACATAGAAACATTCTTCATTAATGTCCCTAATTTCAGTAAGAGTATCAGGAGTACTGGCTAACAGAAAAACTACAGGGTATCTGGGAGTGAATGACCCACATAATGCAATACAAATCAGTACAGAGTAAGTCACTGCAAAGGTATAATAAACACAAGGACATTATTAATTAAAAGGTATAATACTCTTAACACACAAACTGGCAGTCACAAGTTAGGCTCAGAAGAATTACCTTCTTGGTTTTCGAACTGTTCTGACAACAGGTGGTAGCAGCAGCCTACACTGCAAACTGCTTTGATTTCAGGCTTGGCAGTAAAAATTCGTAGTGTATTTGCAGCAAGATCACCACATGTGTGTAGCCCCACCATCATACAGTCCTAAGGAAAAAAAAAGAAAAAAAGCAACAATAAAACATCTCCCTCTTCAACTGAAAGAGCACAGATACCAACAACTTCAAAATCCAAACGCTGCAAATTGTTACTGAGCTGTAAGGTTTAAATACAC
>WTSP01013938.1:0-15852 GCA_025331215.1 Actenoides lindsayi
TATATTTAGTGTGTGTATATGTATGTTAAAATATCTTTTTATTAATATATATATATACATATATATCAGATTACATCCCGGATGCCACAGGATAAAAAAAAAAAAAAGACATTGAGGTGCTGGAGCGAGTTCAGAGAAGGTCAACAAAACTGGTAAAAAGTCTGGAGAAAACGTCTTATGAGGAGTGCCTGACGAACAGGGGGTTGTTTAGTTTGGAGAAGAGTAGGCTGAAAGGAGACCTTACTGCTCTCTACAGCTACCTGAAAGGAGGTTGCAGTGATGTGAATGTTGGTCTCTTCTCCCAGATAACAAGTGATAGGACAAGAGGAAATGGGCTTAAGTTGCATATTAGGAAAACAAAAATTACTGAGAGAGTGGTGAGGCATTGGAGCAGGCTGCCTAGGAAGAGGGTGGAATCACCATCCCTGGAGATGTTTAGAAAATGTGGCATTTCAGACATGGTTTATTGTTCCTGATAATATTTAGTAGACAGTTGGACTTGATGATCTTGAAGGTTGTTTCCAACATTAATGATTCTGTGATCCTAGTATTACATTAATACTTGGAAAGCCTTCATAAGTATTTTTTCTAGAATATAGGCACACAGACAATATACACAATCTGTTTATGGCTTTCAGGATACACCAGGGTAAAGTATGTGCATGAGGGTAGTAATCTGTTTTTTTTAATCAAAGGTGGATTAAAAAGCAGGAGAGAATATATTTTCTCATAAATACCCTTAAAGCTACTCTGAAATTTAATTTAATTTTCCTGTCTTTTCCATTTAAAATGTTTAGTTTTGGTTTTGGGTTTTTTTCTGTGTTGCTTTTATATCCCTGCTCCTGGCTGGATGGACAGGCCCAAAGAGTTGTGGTGAATGGAGTTCACTGAAGTTGGCAGCTGGTCACAAGTTGTGTTCCCCAAGGCTCAGGACTGGGACCTGTTCTCATTATTATCTTTATCCATGATCTGGGTGAGGGGATCGAGGATACCCTCAGTAAGGTTACGAATGGCACCAAACTTAGTGGGTGTGTCAGTCTGCTTTAGAGTACAAAGGCTCTACAGAGGGATGTGGCCAGGCTTGGTCAATGGGCCAAGGTATGAGGTTCAACAAAGCTCAGTGCTGGATCCTGCACTTGGGTCACAACAATACCATGTAATGCTACAGGCTTGGGAAGGAGTAGCTGGAAAACTGCTGGGCAGAAAAGGACCTGGGGGTGCTGATTGACAGCCAGCTAAACATGATCCAGCATGGTGCTCAGGTGACCAAGAAGGCCAACAGCATCCTGGCTTGTATCAGGAGTAGCATGACCAACAAGACTAGGGAAGTGATTGTCCCCCTATACTCAGCACTGGTGAAGCCGCATCTTGAATAGTGGGTGCAGTTTTGGGCATCTCACTACAAGAAGGTCATTGAGGTGCTGGGAGGTGTCCTGAGAAGGGCAACAAAACTGATTAAAGGATCTAGAGAGCAAGTTCTGTGTATGATGAGTGTCTGAGAGAACTGGAGTTGTTTAGTCTGAAGAAGAGGAAGCAGAGGGGAGACCTTATTGCTCTCTACAACTACCCGAAAGGAGGTTGTAATGAGGTGGGTGCTAGTCCCTTTTCCCAAAGAACAAGTGAGAAAACAAGAGGAAATAGTCTCAAATTGCACCACAGGAGGTTTAGACTGGCTATTAGTGAAAATCTCTTATTCGAAAGGATTGTTAAGTACAGGAGGAGTGACCATCCCTGAAGAGATTTAGGACATGATTTAGTGGTGGACTTGGCAGTGATGTATTAACCGTTGGACTTGATGATCTGAAGGCTCCTTTTCAACCTAAATGATTCTACAATTATATTTTTAATCTGTCCCTTTAGTAAAATCTAGCTTTCCTACCGTAGTGCATCCTTGAAGGTGAAGCTTCATCTGCTGGATGAGTTGTTCTTAGGTGTGGAGTTCTTCCATTCCTTCTGCTTCATCTCCTCGTATTCAGCTGTTCCTTGACGAGCCAGTTCAGCTCACAGAAATGACAAGAGTAATGCTGTGGGAAAAGATGAGTGGCTTTTTGATGCTTTAGGAAGCTGTTTTGGCTTGCTTTGAAGAGCCAAACAGCAGAATTCATGGAGTAAGGTAAGGGGCTGCGTGTAGATGAGCAGAAGTGTTACAGTCAAAAAGAAGTTGTTTAGTACATATCTTGTGAAACTGTACCCAGTCTACAAGTTAAATGTGTGTTTGGGAAGAGAAACGTGCTGTATAAAAGGTGAAAAGGGATGGTGGTGTTCTGTGAACCTTCTAAAGGTGCTTGTTTCTACAGGCAAAGAAACCTTAAGGAGCCTAAGAAGAAGAAAACATCTAGAAAGCAAACAAACAAAACCAAATGAACAAAATAACACACACAAAACCCACCAAACAAAAAAAAAACCACGAAAACCAAGTAAAAAACAAAGACAACAAAACCAACCTTGGACTTTAATAGCTATTTCTAAGGTGAATTGTGACTTGATCTCAAAATTTTAAGAAAATCCTGATTCTTCCCTTTCTTTCTTTTGAAGTGCTTATGTTGCTTTCTGAAAGTCTTCAATATTATTGGTAAATATTTGACTTCAAATATATAGGAAACACTGTGTTTTCTAGGCAGTATCTTACTGGCATGAAGAACATTTGTGTTATTTGGGGTTTTCTCCAAAAAAGACTAGTGTATGCGTTACTGAGGTATTTAATGCGGAATTGAAACAAATAAAAGTAATGTCACCTTGTTTACTTTCAATATCCAAGTTACTTATTATTTCCTTTACTTTTTGGAATTGTAGAATAATTAAATATTAGCAAAACTCAAATCCCATACCTCTATTTTGATATGGTTTTTTTTCCATGCGCTCGCACAAATTTCTGCAACAGTTCTTTCAACTGGGGATGCTATTTCATCACTGTGAACCACTCAAAGAATGCTAGTGCAGGGACTGCTATTATGAATAGACTGTGTGATATCCTTCATTACATTTAAGCATTGCTTGTCATTGACATGCTGTGAGCTGGATTAAGTGATATATTTTGAATTAAAAAGCACTTTTTTCAAAGCTCCAGATTAGCTGAGGTCTTCTGCATGTATGCAACTTCTTTTCCAATCTCCTTTGGCTTATTTTTTTTTTAAACTATTTTTGTGCACTAGAAAACATGAGGCATGTGCTGTGAATGTTAGAGCTACAATTCAAATGAGACCTAGATATATGTGTGTGTGTGTTTACTATTCTCAATAGTCTGGTGAACAGTGTTGTTGCCCTTTATCTCCTCAGTTCAGGATAGGACTGTATTCTAGTTCAGTTGGCAGTTGGGAGGGCATTTGGAGTGTCATAATGCAATGAGAGGTAGAAATGAATGCAAGTTCTACCACCCTGGAATTTTTCATCTTCTCATAGCTGGCTAAAACTTCCACAGTGGAAGAGGGCTGACTCCTGGTTTCCTATTGCAGAGCCTGATTTGGTGTGAGACTTCTGTTTGGCAGAAATGGAGGAAAGGCACATGTTTGCTTCTTTCCACGTCATGTTTTAGTGGATGGGCTACTTGACTTGAAGTCAAGAAGCCTGGATTACGCTCTTGGCTCTGCAGCTGGCAGCTTTGGCAATTGGTATTTTTTGAGGAGGAGCAGGTTTACTAACTAGAAGCAAAAGTTGTAGCAAAATAGTGCTGAGCACAATGTCAGGTAATGACTATGGTGGTGTTGTCCTACTGGATTCAAACCATTCCTATAGGAAGTGAAGAAAAAATCCACTTAATTATTTTCTAATAAACATTTCTCATTTGATGGTTTTAAAAGTTTTAATGCAACTTCAGAAGTAAGGATTGGTCTTTGAATGTCTAGAATAGGCATGTTGTACTAACGTGCTGTTGTAGATTTTTACAAGTTAGAGCAAGTGAACAGTGTAATTTTTAAGTGAAATATTAAGAAAAGTTTTTCACCTCCCTTCTTTTGCATTAAAACTTTCTGCTTATGTTTCTGTGTAATGACATTCAACTTATCTGTAAAGAGCAAATTCTTAGACATTATGCTCAGTTTATATTTTCTTTAAATAGGGCTTTTCAGACAACACTTAAGATTACTGCTTCTAAATGCATTTTGGGAAAAAATGTTTCTTGCATGAAGTGTGATAGTATGTGATGAATGCTTTTTACAAGTAAAACACCATTGTGCTGTTAGCTTCTTTGCTCGTCACATCATTTGGGAGAAAGCAAAGGCTGTATCTAACTGATAATTCTCCATTGGAGAGAAAGGGAAGAAAGGACTGTCTGCACAGCTTATTTCTACATGAGAATTTTTTCTCCTTAAAAAGTTGTTGTTCCAGTGCAGAGGTATACTTACTTGTAAGTATGTGACTTTTTAAAAAAACTTCCTGCATCCTGATAATACAGTGACCTTGATGTCAACAACCATCTCGCTTTTAGTCAAATAGGAAAGTAAAACTTATGATCTCTTAACACAGAGGTAACCATTTTTTTTAATCTTTTTTTTTTTTTTAATCATTTCTTAATAATTTTTTTTATTACTTCTCTTCCTGTAATCTGAGTCATTCATCATTATGGGAGCCTATTTCTTTTAAGGACATTCTGTTGCTCTTCTAGGAGTTCCTGTTCTGGTGCAGAAACCACTGTTTCTCTGAATTACAGTGTTTACTGTTAGGAAATGAGGTGTCTCCTTTTTGTTGTTGTTGTTTGTTTGGGGTTTTTTTTATGTGATGTTGGCTGTATTGTAAAGATCCAAGAGTAAATAGTTTTCTTCATCTTTCTAGATCCTAATCAAAGATCTGCCATACCATATACAGATACTTCATGAAAACACTTCAGGAAGAGCCTTCTTTCTTCAAAGTGGTTTGAGCACCCTCCAGCACTGCAGGGGAAGGGCCTGGTAAAGGTCCTGTTCCTCTTCAGTCATTTTTTTACTGAGTTAATTAAGAATACTTGTCAGGCTCTGGATATGCAGCTTCTGTTATACAATTGTCTTTTCACAGGCATCTTTAACAGCCTAGTAGACTATGGCCTAAAGCTGAAAAAGAGGAGGTGTGGACTTTCACACCACACACTGAGTAGGGATTGCTTCTCATTTCATTCGGGCTGCATTGTCTTTTGAAGGAATCTCTTCAGGACCCTCCAGAAATTGAAGTGCAGCAGCATATTTGAATGCCTTAAAATCTAGGACAATCCAATTTTGTCTGTCATAATTGCCTTTATGCAGGCAGGTGACCTCAGAGGACAGTTTCTGAATCCTCTGAGAATGTTTCTGGTCTTTGAGACCAGGTATGCTGCTAACATCTTGATGCATCTCTGCAGTCCCTCCACTTTGCTGCTCCTATCAGTGGCTAGAAGATCCTCTGTCCCCATCCTTTACTTTCAGTGACTTTTAGTTAAACCTGAAGTTCTTGATCATCTTCAGTTTAAGAGTCTGTCTTTAGGGAAAATCTGGACTCGGCTTTCAAGGTTTTTATGCTTAAAGCCATGTAGCAAATGAAGGGGATGGGGAGGAAGGTGGGGAAGGACCTCTTTTATCTGTTACTTCCGTAACAGAGCCTAGCAGACCATTTCAAATTTCCCTTCACTTACTTGCACAGCTTTCTCTGGCTTATGTGAGAGGAAACACTCTTTCCTTGCTGGATAGAGAGGAAAAGATCAAAACAGGCAGTGGTAGGTGTAAGACTTCTAGTTAGCTTTTCTGTGGGGGAGACCATGCTGAGGTAAGGGAGCTCGCTCTTCACTTGAGTGGAGAGTGCTGCCTTTTGCTGTAGGCTTGCTTTGTTGTGACATTGAGTTTCCTGCTTTGAGTTTTATGGGAGCTCTGCTTTTCTTTTCACAGTTCACTTACAGAACAGATCATCATGCTTAGTTTTCAATTTAATTTCCAGCACATGATTCATGAACACTGTATTGTCTGAATAGAGTCTCATAAAAGCCCAAGGGGGGGGTGTGTGTGTCTCATTGGAGTTGAACTCTCTTTCTAAAAGAGATTGTTTTAAATATTTGTGGCTAATTGATGTGAAATAGATGTGAAATGTGAAAAGCTGGTAATTGCATCTTTAACCTTGTTCTGTGGGTGAAGTTAAGCTTTAGTTTCCTTTACCCTTTGTAAAGAGGCATGCAGGCAAGGTCAGAAGACAGTGTCTGGGACAGTGCTTGTTTGTTGTTGGGTTTTTTTAATTATATTTCTGTCTCACTTTGAAAAGTAGAATAGAAGAATTCCAATCCTGGAGAAATTGTTTTCCTTCAAAATGAAATCTCCACATCCAAAGCCTTCATCTTTCTGTTAAATTGCTGATCTCCTAACAGCTCCATTACAACTACACAAGAACATTTGCAGTAATATTCCTAGACTCCCTGATCATTTTTTAAAAGTTTCTTTTCAGGTTCCTTTTAAGTTCTGGTGGAGTCAGTCTATCTGTATTTATTATGGAAAATGTTTTGCCATGTTTGTTCTCCATATCATCACAGGCTTTTTCAGTGGTATTTCTCTGTTTGGAGAGCTAATGAAGCTTTGTCAGGGCAAGAAAGAAGAGAGCTGAGACAAGGCTAGAGAGGTCTCAAACACATCCTTACATTTATTTCTACTTCCTGCTCATTTTTTAAAAATAAATAAATTTATAACATTTTTTGAATCTGTAAATCTGAGTGCTCAGAAGAATGAGGCTTTTTCTTTAGAAGCGTTGATGGAGATTATAAATTATTTTGACCAAAATGTAATGACCAGCTTTAAACTACTTAAATCCACATGTGTGTTCTGGAAATGGGAAGCCCCAGTCAGAGGCTGGTGTCAGTGTGCTTCTCCTGGGCCCCCTTCCTGCAGGCTGAATGGCATTCACCCTTGGCAGCTTGGCACTGAAGGTGCAAGCCTGTGTTCATCCAAGTTCTGCTGGCTAGTGCAGAGATGAGGTCACAGTTGAAACACAAGAATGTGAATTCAGTCTCAATTTTAAATGGAAGGACCTTAAAAAAAAAAAAAACCCAACCAAAAAAACAACCCACACCCCTCTGCATTTTCCAGTGCTGTCTGAATTCTTTCTCTTCAGCAGTTTAACTTGTTCCGTTAATAAAAAAAATGCAGGGTACCGATGGAGGTTTTGATTAGTGTTGTGTGCTGAGCTTGGCATGTGTTCCTATCTGTTCACTGCCTGTGAAACGTACTTGCATGAAGTCTAGGGAAAAGTTCACTTAAGGCTTAAATTTCACAGCATTCATGCAGCATAGGTGGAACTGATAGCTTGGCCCATTTTCCAATAAAGTCATCTGTTTGCCTATATGATTAACTTATCATTCTTACAAATATCTTATGAAATGTTCGAGGGCAGAGGGAGTGCCTGTTATTTTTGGCTACTGTAATTTTGTTTCTTTCCCTTTTTGCTGGCTGCAGCCAAGTCTACAGTTCTGCAAGTGTATGTGTAATTTTACACATGCAGTTAAGGGATTACTCACATGTATGCAGTTATTTCTGCATAAGGACTTTCTGGATTCAGCAGTTAAATTGTTAAGACTTGATAGAGTCTGCTAAACCACAGCATTACTCAAGAGAATGGAGTCAAGTGGTAGTTTTTACTCCAAAACATTATGGTCAGAACACTAATTTTCAAATAATCTGCACTGTGCTTCTTAAGCCTGTTTTTTTAAGTTTCAAATATGTTCCTGGTGGGATGTACCTATATGTGCTTGGAAAAAGAATAACTTGCTATGTGTTGATCTGTTTCTGACACTTGTTTAAGAAAGAAAAAACAACACAAAATGTAAGATTACAATACTGCTTTTTCCTGGGATCTCTTAAAAGTGAGAGTTAGCTAAACTCCTGGTACATTTCCCTACTGTGGTTTTGATGTGTTTCTGTGTGAAACTGACGGCAGGATTTGTTTGAGTATGTAGGCCACTATTGTATTAGAATTACATAACCATGTTGAGTGGTGGAAACAGATGAAAAGACGGGGATGTACGGCGTCCCCTCACAGATTATATCCTGCAACAATGAAGACAGCTCAAGCTCTGCAGAGAATGTGGTCACATGCAGTCAAAAAGTTGGGGATTTTGAAAGGGCACGTGAGTTGTTTTTTGTTGCATCTTGCTCCAAGTCTTTTCTTCCCCCTCTCCCCTCGTATATCCCTCCCCTCTCCAACTCACTTTTATAGCCAGATAACTGCTGTGACAGGTCTTCTGGTTTTCTTCTTTCAGCGTGAATGAAGTTGTCTTTCGTGATCGCTCAGTAACAAGTAATTGCATAAATCTCTGTCAGCAAGAGTTGCAACAGCTGCCTGTTCATAGCAGCACAGATGATTTTAGCACTTTCACTAGTTTCCTGCCAAAGATTCTGTTAAGCAGTCTATTTTGGGTATGTAGAAAGCACCTGTCATTTTGGTATACGGGCATTAGGCAGATTTAAGCAAATCCTTACTACAGTGTTCTAATTAGAAATGGACTGACTTTAGTTGCTAATGAATTTAGACTAGCTAATTACAGTAATTCGCATTTACTTCAGGTAACCTGCTATCTGTGTGAAACCTGCGTAGGCTTGCAAAACAGTTACTGTTAGTAACTGGAGCTGGAGTTCTTAACCGTTTTGCCTGCCTTTCTTTCTCCAGTGTTTTGGTGTGCAAACAGTCTTGCAGTGAAATTGCAATCCTATAAGGGATGCACAGGCTGCTTGGGATCCCTTTGTGTTTCCTTACTGATGAAGTGTGAAGAAATTGGCAAGGTGATGGAGGCTTTTTAACCCATCACTTGATGCATTCAGAGGAGAGCCATATTATTAGATGTGGAATACAGGAATTTTGCATTTGTGGTGGAGACTTTAGTCTTAGTTTTGACCAAGTCCTCAACTGATGATTTATAACATTTGTAGTCTCTTCCTCTCTATCTTCTCTTCTCCATTAATCTGTCAGTATGGGTTAACATCATGACAACAGCAAGCAGCAGTACATTTTATAATGTTAAAGAGATTATTGTGTAGAGATTTGAGGGAGTACACATGTGTTTTGTGCCTTATGGGCCTCCAAGGTGACCATTCAGTTCCCTGAACTGTCACAGAGCCTGCACAGCTTTATCAGTACAGGGAAACTAGTCCTGTTGTCTTGGTAATTACCAATGCACAGAATCAGCTTTACAAGAACAGAGTGTACCTCCCTCCCTCTGCTAATACAATGTACAGCAAATGATAGATAGTTCCCCAAGGAGCAGTTTCTAAAAATGTATTACTTGACAAATACTTAATTTAGTGAGGCTTAATTTTTCATCACCAGATACCATGAGACTTACTTGTCAGAGCAAAATGAACTTAATTGTGTTAGTTTATGATACTGCTCTGAGTTACTGCACAATGCATCTCCAGTTGTGCAAGGTTTTTTTTGCTTGTGCCACTGCTCAGAGGACTAGTTTTCTGGAAGGGAACTCCTGTAAGCTTACCTGTTTCATAACCATAAATATGTCCCCAGTATCTTTACTATGCTTTGCTCAGTCCTTGTTCTATGGTGTTGTACTGACTAAGCAGTCATTTCTCAGTCCTCCCTTAGGAGGTAGCATATTGAAAGACCTGGTGTTAAGAGTTTCTGGAAGAATAAAGCAACTATAGCTGCTCTCTGTCCCCACGGTTAGTAAGCTCTCATTGATTGCATCCTGTCTGCCTTGCTATTTTGTCTACACAGAACTGCACTCAGTATTCTAGTCTGAGAGGCAGAGTTGGTAAGATCTGCATAGAGTGCTAATTGAATCTAAATGACGTTCTCGTTACACATGTAAATTGCTGAGGCCTTTGTGGAGTGAAAAGGATAGAAAAGATTTTTCCATCTCTCCTGCTTCTACAAAATTTTAACCCGCCTGCTTGTCCTTCAAAATTTACCCATCATTTGACACTGTCTTTCATTTCTAAAATTTCCTTCAGTGAAGTCAACTGGAATTTAAATGACACTGAGGCCTTCCTTTAGCACAGACTGGTTTTCTGCAGAGCTTAAAAATACCTTACAGAAAAGCAAGACAGTGATGGTGTAGCCCAGGGTCAGTGTTAGTTACTGTTCACGCGTTTTTATACATGCCAGACAAGCAAGCCTCATCACTTCTATTTACCACAGCATCACAGCAGCTCAGAAGAGTACTTAGTTAAGGAGAAATTCTTCACTTATGGAAGGTTCTCTGTGTAAGGGAATATATATAGTGAGGCAGTTCAGTGTCAGCTAGTTGAAGAATTTGGCATGTCTGCTGGTTAAATGGGGATATCAGATAAAATAATTTCACCATGTGCTTTGGCAGAGTAATTCACTAACCCAAGACATCTATGTTTTAATACTAACAGTTATAAATACCACTCATTCTTGTCTGATCTACAGGAGAAGAAATTTAGAAATGCTTGCTTGTATTATTTTTAATGTAAGCTATGCTCTCCTTCAGCTATTTTAATTGAACCAAAAATGTTCTGAAGACTGGAGAGCATTGTTCATTTTCTGGGAGAACAGTGGAAATCTAACACTGTTCAGTGCTGTAAAACTCCTGGTAAGAATGCTGAATATTCTGCGTATTCCCTCAGGAACTCTGAGTAGGACTTAAGTTTTTGTTTGGTTTTTTTTCAATATGGTGAACATGCAATGGAAAATGTAAACCTAGTTCCTCTTTGGGATGCTCCAAATGCCCTGGAAGAACACATCATAGGGTTCTTTGCATTCAAGGAACAGCATCCCTAGCTTGCTAAACAGTAGTGTACTGCCAGGAGACTTTCCCTCTGGAAATATGGGGGATGTGTGCCCTTCTTGTGTCACTCCTCTATTTATAGTTTTGGAGTTTAGTTGCCAATAATCCCTTTATTACCTTTAAAAAGACCATTAAGTCAAAACTGAGTGTCTTTCTGAACTTCAGTTTTCTGAGCAAATTCTTAGCTTCCCAAGACAGACCATTTTTAGCAGTAAAAATAAATAGGCCTATGGCTTGAATATGTTCATGCATGTACTCACGCAATGCCTGGATTTTTCTTCTGCAGTAGATGCTTTGTGTTTTGAAATGCTTGCAGTGTGTCAAATATTGTGGCTCATGTTTCTCCTCATTTTACGGGGCAGGCACTGAAGGGTCTGGCTGTGTACTATATGATGCATCACAGCTGGGTGATTATTCTGTATTATATTTTAAGCTGTGATCTTGGAAAGATTTCAGGTTATATCATGTTAGGCAAACTGATCAGTTCAGGATCAGTTTTAACTGGAAATGTGGGGAAAAAAAGCGTTTCTGAAGTGTGACAGAAATGGATATACTAGTGCTATATAGTGATACACTGTGTTTTCCTGTAAAATTTAATTTCTTGAGGGAAACCTAAATTCACAATTATGTAATTCATAGTGGATGTAACATTTTCTTAAATTCACGTGAACAAGAATCAAAAGATCTGAAGTCTAGTTCTTTCTGAAAACCTCAGTTGCAACTGCTAATCTTATTGAGTACTGGAATGGAGAGGTCTTCCGGAAGTATTTTGTGTGTTACTTGCATCAGGGCTATATAATGCTGGTGCGATCTGAATTAAATGCTTTTGCTGAATGAGACTTTTGCAGGAAGTCAGAATGAGCTGTTAAATCAGTTGAAATGTGAAGGAATCTTTCCACTCTGGACCTATTAATGTTTTTGTCTTTTTAATGAAAATTAATCATTAATTGAAATACATGCATTTCATACTAACTCTACTGAATTATTAGAACATACATTATTTTCATACCTGTGTTTTAATGGGGTAGTTCACATTTTAATTTACATAGCTGTATGCTTTGTGTTATACTAATTGGTTTCTGTGTGCAACAGGCCCCAGGCATGGAAGAGCTGATATGGGAACAGTACACTGTGACCTTACAAAAGGTGAGTGAATGCCTGTTGTATTTTTAGTTTTCAAATATTCAGGCACTGGTTTAGTCTAAATATGGGTTACGATAGATGTTATTAGCATTTGTGAGACTAGAATATTGTTGTCCAAATCAGATATGCTTTTCGTTTTAAAGCTTAACTGCTAGTTACTCATGCAATAGCATGACACTTTTAATATTAAGAGTAAATTAAAGTGACAATTTAAGTACTGTATTTGCTACTGTTTGGTCTTTCTACTAGCAGTGTAATATATACCTCATGCCAGACACACCGCTAAATTCATCATTGAATAACCTTAAAAACAAAGCAGATGGTTTTATCAAGCAGCTGTGGTTGATGTCCAAGCTTTATAATAATCACTGAACATGATTCTGCTGATATTTTTTTTATACTTAGTATCTACCAGTGTAGAATCTAGTCAAAAAACACCATCATCAACATTTCCAAAATACATGAACAATAGACGTAACTTTTAACAATTATTCTAAGAAAAGAGGAAGTATCTCATTATGTAGAGCCCCTTTGAGTTAAAGATGGTAGACTGCTCATTTCTCAGCTCTCTAAAGGCTGGTCTGCCGCACCATGGAACAGGATGTGTGCTTTGGCAGCAGCAGTGGTCTCCCCAGCTGGTCTGATGAACTGGGTTCAATGAGCAGCCTCTACCACGCTGCTTATGGTTTTTTCACTTGTTCTGCAATGAACTCAACGTGATGACCCAAGGTAAAATAGCGGTCTTTCTTACAGCCTGTTTTTTTGTGCCAAATTGTTGAGAAAGGATTGTTTTTCACCTTACAGAGGTAGACAGAAGAAATATTTCAGAAGCAGAACTTAGTTCCTGTAATTTCCAACTTTACAGATCTTGAATATCATGTAAATAAGCATTACCTTTTTCTGCCTCAGAGATGGGCTTATACTAGTGAAGTGGCAAAGGGCTGTTGGACTTGCTGCATCAGCCACTGCCAGGGAGTTTTACCATTATTTTGAATTCTGTATAGTTTTGGCTTGAGGCATCAAACTGCTTCCTATAAAGTTAAGGTGCATCAAGCAATGTGAAGCTGTTTAAAAAAAAAAAAAAATGTTCTTTTCTTCCGCAAAGAAATAATCACTTAATATTGACATGAGTGGAACATGAGCTGGCGTGTGATGAACTACACATGCTGAGTGTGAGTTAGGGGAAAAGCAGCACTTTAATTTGGGGTATTGCTTCATCACTGTGTTAAAACGTTGTTTAAATGTAGCGTAATGTATATTTTATAATGATTGGAGGCTTATGATAAATAGCTGACAGAATTAAACGTGTGTGTTTAATAGAATATATGGTTTTGTGCACACCTTCCTGTCTGCATCTCAGTTAACGGTCAACAGTCGTCAGATCTAGGGTTACAGAAATGCTTCCTTCACACCCTATTGAGTATTTACCTGATCTTATGAATGCCATCTTAAGGCTTTTATGGATCTGATAGTTCTATGATTACAGGTTTCACATAAATCACATATTTAAAATAATTGATTGTAAGAGAGGATAATTATACAGAATTCACAAGTTCACTGCTTGCTTTTTGTAATAAGCCATTATCTTGTTTAGCTCAATCAAGGAGTAAGTGGTTATTACAAATGAGATAGCAGTCATAACAAAGATGAGATCCTGGAAAAGCTGTTGCAGTTTCCCAAGTATCACTGACAAAATAGCTTTATCTAACAATAAACTTGTTATGGATAGCCAGTGTGATGGTAGAACAAGATGCAGGCTAAGTTAGTGAGTCCTTTGCTTAATTATTACCTATCACAAGGCTGTAGACTGAGGTTTTGGAACACAGAAACATGTCATCTCGTTGCATGGATTTGTAAACCCATTCCTTTTTAAACCTAGAGGTGCTGTCTACTTCTGCAACTCTTTGCATGCTACTATTGTATTTTAAATAATATCTCAGTAGAGTGCCACGACAGGAACATGCATGATGCTCTTCTTTCTCCCTATCAAAATTCCTATGGATGGAATTGAGCTTTGTTGTTGTTTGGTTTTGTTCTAAAGGATTCAAAACGAGGATTTGGGATTGCAGTGTCTGGCGGCAGAGATAACCCTCATTTTGAAAATGGTGAAACGTCGATAGTCATTTCAGATGTTCTCCCAGGTGGTCCAGCAGATGGATTACTTCAGTAAGCAATTTCTTATTTCTCTGTCTGGCATATTTTCAGGGGCATGGCCATAGAATACCTAAAACGTAAGAGGCTTGGTTGAAATTCTAGTGATTTAACCCACTCACTATTTGATGGCCTCTTGAAAACCTAGATGTCTGTTTTAAATAAATAAACAATCAACAGAACAAACAAACACCACCTGAAGGTGGTTTTTTTTGCTGTTTTGTAGGAAATTAAACTTCAGTGGTGTTGTAAAGCTTTTAGAGTAAAGCATGTTTTTCTTAAGATTACATTTCTTTTAAAGAATGAGTGGAAAAACATTCTCCCAGTTCTTCCTCCAGGAAACATACTAAGTGATCAAACATTAATTTTCAAGAGAATGGCTTAAGTAAGCCCAAAGATAAGTCTTCACTCCTAAGGTGTCAGGAGCAATAATAGGGGAAGGAAGAGAAATGAAGGTGTTTGCTAAATATATATTCTATATTTGAAAGAAAACAATACAGAAATAGTGTTTCTCTAGTCCTCATTGTAACTTCGTCCTTAATTAGGCAGCATCTATCACGGACGTGTAATTTTTAGATCTGTAGGCTGAGATAAACAGTTTCTAGCCTGCTGCTTATCAGTTTTTCATCCTTTGACCTGGAACACTTGATGGGGACTAGACAGTTTGGAAGAATGACAAAGTTGTGCAGTAACGGTAATTCAAAAGAGTGGATTCTGTCCATTTTGCCAAACATTAATTTTTGGTGAGGTAAAGAAAAGGCTGACATGGGGAGCCATTATTGAAGGATGGGATAAAAGGATTATTGTGAAGCAGATAAAAAAAAACCAAAACGTTCTTAACATAAACATACAAAACCTGCACTTTAATAGCAGTGATCCCTGCACCATCTACCAGCTATCCACTATCATCCACCCTGTTCCATAATCACCTGTGATATGGGAATAAAATCACATCCACAAATTATGTAAGTTTCTAAGTAAATTGATGATGACAAGGCAATACCAAGCAATTTGGACACATAACAGACAAAATGTTCTGAAGAAAACCAAATTAGCAAAGCCATTCCTTCAACAAACCAGGGAATATTGGCCTAGCCTTCAGAGTGTGGGGGAATTACAATCCTGCGATCCTTAGAGTGAGCATAAGTAGATGGGAGTTCTTAATGTAGTGTTGCAACAGTAAGTTTGATAGTGACTTTGAAGAGAGCTATTTTAACTCTCACACAAAGCCTGGATGAAACTGATACTGGAATAATACTTACTGTTTTGGAAAAATCACTCAGGACAAGTTAGAAGGGTATGAAAAGAGGCACAAAAATCATTCAGGAGGTAGAGAAAGTGCCTTACAGAGAGAGGCTTAAAGTGTGTAATCTTCTTATTTAAAAAGAAGATTGTGATGCGACGTGATTACAGTGAAAATAATGGATACTAAAGATTTCTTGTTATCTGGCAGAAAATGGCACAGTAACCAGTAACTGGTTGAGCTAATGCTTTTATTGTAAGGTTAGTAGCTGAGTAGTTACCAGCATAGCCTAATACAAGGAGTGGTAGATGGACTTTTTCCTAGTATTTTTTTATTCCAATTTCCTGTACTTTTGGCTCTGAAATGCCTGTCTGGAAGGTAGGTTTTCTAATTAATCATGCGTTATGGGGCTGTCTCCTGGAAGTGACTGAGTTAAGTCTTAATGACCTATATGACATGAAGGAGGTCTGAATAGACAAGTTACTATTTACTTTTTGGCCTGTGTTTTGCAGCAGGGAGGACTGTTGTGTATTATTTTTATTCCGCCCCCACCCCCTCCCCCCCCCCCCCCCCCACCCCTCCCTCCGTCACTCGGCCATCCTTACTCGTGTAGATCCCCAATGCACATACGTCGAGT
>WTSP01013938.1:24988-39065 GCA_025331215.1 Actenoides lindsayi
TTGGGTTGGGTGGGGGGGGCGTGGGTGGGGGTGTGAGTTGGCAGGGGAGAGCGGGGGTGGGGGTGGGTGGGGGGGTGGGGGGGGGGGGGGGGGTGAATCCTCCAAAAACTCAAGATTTGTTACTGTTTTAGTCTATAGAGACATCATGGCCTGTGGCAGAGGAGATTCATTCTTCATCAGGAGCCACTTTGAGTGTGAAAAAGAGTCACCACAGAGCTTAGCCTTCACCAGAGGGGAGATCTTTAGAGTAGTTGATACACTGTATGATGGCAAACTGGGAAACTGGCTGGCCGTGAGAATTGGAAATGAACTGGAAAAGGGCCTCATTCCAAATAAGAGCAGGTAAGGTGGCACCCTGTCTTCCTACCCATTCTTAAAAGTAAGATGATTTTTATTTTTATTCAAAGGATTTTTGCTTTCTGTGTCATACCTTTCTCCTACCCCCACCCCTGCCTTACATGAAGAAATGCACTAGTTTTTCTTTCACAACAATTGTGCCTGTAAACCTGTAGATTTTTAGAACCATTATGTGAGGACTGGATGAGAAAGGATGGTGCTATACATACTAGATAAGGTATTTGTAACACAGACATAGAGCTCCTGTCTCAGCAATCAGCAGAGCTTTGACTACTAGCTGCTTCAGTTCCTCTTCTAGAATACAGATGAGGGGTTTCTATTTTTGCCTTTCCCTGTCCCTTACATCTCGAATGAAAAAAAAACAAACCAACAACAAACCAACCAAAAAATAAGCACAAAAAACCCCCAACAACAAACCAACAAAACAAACAAAAATCCCAACAAAACAAAAATTTCCTCTGTGAGGAAGCTCATGATTGTGTGCGCAGGAATACTCTGATGATTAGTATTTTAAAAGAATTCCAGTGTTTGAATTTCTTTTTTATATCCTTACAGAAAATGCTTCAAGAATTTATTCCAAGGCTAATATTTCTTGGTAGCTGTAGTTCTTATTTGTGTGTAAAATACTGAGTGAACCACAGTAGTGTTGTTTGCTAAAATATGCTTTCTTAGTCAAAATTCATATGAGGTGATAAGAAGTGTTCAAATATGCACAACGAATAAAAGTATTAAAATTCATTGGGGGGGGGGGAGGGGGGAACAACCAGAATTTTTTAGACTGTAGCTTTTAAATTTTTGAGCATGGTTTTAAGATGAGGAAAAAAGCTCACAATTGCATTGTACAGGAGTTACTGAAATGTACTTTTGTGTGACTCCCCTGTCTCTTTCCTGGTTAGTACACTCTGTCCTCTCTATTAATTGATCTGATCAAACCAGCCTTTGTTTCCATGCTGTAATCACTTAAATTACAAGGCCTAATGGAGAATAGAATAGGGACAGTAATTTCTTAGGCCTTCAGTTCTGAGTGCACCCTCACCACCTCTATGCAGTTGCATTCTTTTATTTTTACTTACGTGAGTTACCAGTTTTAAGACCTGAGAACTCATTCCTGTCCATAAATCTTGTCGCTGTGGAGAGTTGGAGCAACGTTCTGACACTGTTAGCTGTAGGACAAAAGAACCTGGACTCCCCTATTCTCTCCTCCACTCATGACTGTCTATCTGGCAAATTGCTTGTTGCAAATTCATGGTCTGCTGGTTTTCAGTGAAAGTGCCTTTGCCCTTTTTTGACTGTTTCTGTACAAATTTTCTCTGTCAGAGCTGAGCAGATGGCCAGTGTTCAAAATGCCCAAAAAGATGGCTCAAGCGATAGGGCAGACTTCTGGAGAACACGTGGCCAGCGATCTGGAGCGAAGAAGAATCTGAGAAAGAGTCGTGAAGATCTGACAGCAATTGTATCTGTGAGCACAAAATTCCCAGCTTATGAGCGAGTTCAGTTGCGTGAGGGTAAGTGAGACTGCTGTAAGCCAGCTACCCATTTGTTGCTGGCTGGTTTAGCATCCAAATATTCGGTCAGCTAAGTAGGTGATTTCAAACAACTTGGGTTCAATGTTAAATTTGAGGAACAGGAAGGGATGATATTTTTCCCAGAATGCAAATTTCTGGATGGTGTTAACTAAGAAAAAAACTTTTGATGTTTTTAAGTTGCCGCTGTTCTCCTTTGCCTCCAAATTAAATGTGCCAATCTCAAGGTTTAAAATGGAAAAAAAAAAGGAAGAAATAAGCAGGGTTTTCTTGTTTCCTCACCTTCCCCTTGGCTAGGTCTGAAAATACAATCCATATGCCCAAGATCAATTGCAATCTTTAGCTTGCTTATAAATACCACTTGAACATTACCTTGAGAGCAGATAAATCCCAAGTATTTTCAATCAAGGTTGATATGGTCCATCTCCATGACTCTAAACTAGCTATATTACTAGAGATGTTTAGCAAGTCAAGATGATTTTCTGGGTATTTACAAATGACAGTGTTGTGGAACAAAACAAATTGTAACAAGTGTTTTAAAGGAGCTCCTAGATGTCAAGATGATGGCTAAGCAATAGAATGGCATTCATCCAGTCACTGGGTGGAAACATGACTGGGGATCTGATTAATGTTTTCAGAATGTAGAATTCTCTCAGTACATCTTCATAAGAAGCAATAAGGAAGCTGCTAAATGAAAACAATCTCTTTTGCTTTCTCAGCTGATGAAAATAGTTTTCTGAGCAACTCATGCTGTGGCACAAACTTTTGAGAAATAAAATTTTTAAAATATACTTTTTAATATCTTCAATTTTTGCATAAACTTGCATAGTATTTGACGATCTTTTCTGTGCCACATCACTTATATATAAAACCAGTCTTATCAAACTTACCTTTTCTTCAAATGTTTTTCTTTCAGCCGGTTTTAAGAGACCTGTGGTGATATTTGGCCCTATTGCAGATGTTGCTATGGAGAAGTTGTCAAATGATTTGCCTCACCTATACCAGACAGCAAGTAAGTTGTCCTCTTAGCCTCCTTACCATCCTTAACTGAATGAATGGATAACTTAATCACAGCTGCCCAGACACTCTAGATACAGTAAAATGTTGTCTTTGCAGAGACAGAACCAAGAGATGCAGGTTCAGAGAAGTCAACCGGGGTAGTGCGCTTGAACACTGTGAGGCAAATCATTGAGCAGGTATGAGTGTATCTCTGTGAAAATTGCTTACTCTCACAGGCATGTTGTTTGATTTGTTTGCCCCTAAAACTTGTAGAGTCCTCAAATATTCACTGCATCTATTTCTGCAATAAATAGACTTGGCTTAATGATAGATCTGTTTTGAAATTGTTCAATGACAGTAGTATAATGTTGATAGCTGTCCTCCCAAATGGGAGGGTGAATCTGATATTAGAAATTAAGTTCTCTTTCCTTAGTTGTAAGATTATAAATTTGAACAGAGGCACATCTGTATTCTCCTGAATGCTTTCTCAATTTGCCATGGAGGCATTACTGTCGTGCAGTGCTTTACTGGCTCTTACTGTCATCAGAAACTTAACATTTTAGCTTCAGAGATACTACTATTAAACTGAACAGAAAGCGACTGTGATAGTTAAGTGGCATCTACTGAGACTGCGTTAACTCTTTTTATGATACTGTTTGAAGAGTGGTAATCAAGCCTAAAAAACTTAGGCAAAAAGAACATCCTCCACAGCTTACTGCCTTGAGCCCAATAAAATCAATGCCAGAGGGATTAGAATGTCACACACAAGTCTATTCAGAGCTCAGGCCCCACTGAAACATACATTTGAATATCTCGTTCATCTTTGCACTAAGAGTAACTATGAAGGAGTATATTAAATGAAAGAAGTGAGATTTGCCTCGGTTAGTAAGTGTAGATAAAGGCTCACAGATAACACCAGAATAGTGATGGTTGTGGAAGCTGTGGTAGGATCAAGCTAGTTAACTTTTATTATCTATTTAAAAAATAAAAATACTAGTGCAATAAGTGCATTTTACTTAACATGAGAGTTAGTTAACATAAGAATGTGGACATTCAGGCAAAAGCTGTTCAGAAAAATAGGAGCTGGAAGAAAAAGGCTGCCTGCTGTGGCTTCTGAATGTGCTATAACTGTGGAAAAGGAGTCCAATAATTTGTGGTCTTGTTAGGACAAAAATATCCTGGTTTTCCCAGGATGCCATGTTCCAACCACCTCCTCTTGTTCCCCAAAAGCAGCATACTGACTAGGCTTTTTGTTAACAGGACAAACATGCTCTGTTGGATGTGACTCCTAAAGCAGTGGACCTGCTAAATTACACCCAGTGGTTTCCAATTGTGGTCTTCTTTAACCCAGACAGTAAGCAGGGTGTGAAAACTATGAGACAAAGGCTATGCTCCACATCTAACAAGAGCTCCAGAAAACTTTTTGAGCAAGCAAACAAATTGAAGAAAACTTGTTCCCACCTCTTTACAGGTAAGGAAGAATGTATGTCTAACCTTCTTATGAAGAGAGTAGTGGATGTGACCGTGAGTCCTGAGACATCCGCTTACTGCATATTAAGTCATGCAGGCTGGACCTACACTTGTGTGAAGCATGAGCACTCTTTGTCATGAACAATCCCTTTTTTCAAAGTTCCTTGTTCTACCAAATTCTAATACAAAAGAAATTATGACTCAGCCAACTGTCATTAAAAGATAAGTGATTTAATAAGCTTGGGTAATTGACAAACAAAATAAAAATGCCATACTTCTGACAAGTGATATAAATGAAATGGCTGTTTAACATTCTCACATAACTAAACCAGAAAAGCAAAGGCTGGGTGAAGGATTGCATTGTATATGCTGTGTATATGTACTTCTTCCTTCTAATTTTTACAGCCACCATCAATTTGAATTCAGCTAACGACAGCTGGTATGGTAGTCTGAAAGACACAATTCAGCAACAGCAAGGAGAGGCAGTATGGGTATCAGAAGGAAAGGTAAGCAGCCCTTACTGTATGAAGCAATACATGTCTCAAGATATCTCTTGCCAGTAAAAATAATTCCAACATCTGTTTGCCAGTGCTGGATAGCTTAGACAAGTAGGCAGTTGCTGCCTTTCTTGGTAACAAAAAATTACTGTTCTTTCTGGTTTCCTCTGAAGCTTTCATCACTAGGACTGTGGCTATGGGAGAATAAAGTAGAGGCATAAACTTTTATAGGACTTTTCTTTATGATTCTACATTAGAGTTCCTTTCCATTACACAAAGACATTCTTAAGAGAGTTGTTTGGCATGATGTTGAGAGCTAATTAGATTCTAATTCTTATGTATTTAATCTTTGTTCCTTAATTCTTCTGGACTTTTCTCTAGATGGATGGGATGGAAGATGATGCAGATGATCGTATGTCTTACCTTACTGCAATGGGTGCTGATTATTTGAGTTGTGACAGTCGACTGATCAGTGACCTAGAGGATACAGATGGAGAAGGAGGTGCATACACTGACAATGAACTTGATGAGCCTTTGGATGAACCAAGGATTTCATCTGTTAGCCGGTCCTCTGAACCTGTGCATCATGAAGAGGTGAGGTGATTGGATTTTCAACAAGACTGTACTTTGGACTTTCTGAAAGCTGTGTATATATGGCTTAAAAATTAGAGGGTTTTTTAAACTGCAGCTTTATCTTACCTCTTACAGTGTTTCAGAGCTATGCTGTGTAGAGCAAAAATAATTCTGCTTTTCTGCCTAACTCTATAGGTTTCATGATGATGTCTCATCACGTGGAACTTTGCAATTACATCTGCAGTGATTGTGGTCAGGTTGCTGACAGTAGTTTGACTCCTGGTTACTGTTCCCAAAATAGTAAACCTGAGAGAGGGAAAAAATGATTGTATAACTGGATACTGCAGTGACTTTATCTCTTTTTCTTTCACAGAGTTTAAAAAAATTTAGTCCAGAACCAAGGGCTCAGTTGAGAAAAGCTGGTAGCAGGGAGATACTTAGAGAACCGAGTCCACCTCCAGCATTCAAGCCTGAACCACCCAAGGTAAAATTCTGGAAACAGATCTGAATACAACACTCCTCTTTTTGTAGAACTGTCTAGTGTAGCACATTAGGAAGAGCAATAGGAATGATTAGAGACTAGAAAACAGTGTAAATGTGGAGAGAAGGAATGACTGAAGGTGTTGCAGGATCAAGCAGAGAGAAAACTTAAAGGATAGCAGTTCTCTTCAAATACGTCTGATCTTTATATGAAATAAGAGAGTAGACTCCTTTTTTCTGTCTGCTTACAAATTGAAAGGCAATTTTTTTTAGATCAGTGAGAATAAAAGTAGGCTAATCATCAGGAAGAGCGTATCTGATAGTGATTATTGAGGCACAAAACCAGAATCTACCACCTCTGAAATCATTCTCCCTCATTAGAAATTGATGTTAATTGCTTCTTTAAACCTTGCTCAGGAATGATGCAGGGTGGGAAAAATTACCATGTTTGGACACCAAATTCTGGTTTAGCACTTCCTGATTTCCCCTGACCCTAAAGTCCTTTCTTTATGAAGACAAGTGCCTTCACATACTCATGTATTCAATATATATTCAAGTATGCCTTGACAACAGAAATTGGGCAGAGCAGGACACGTGTAAGGAATATAAAGATGGAATAGAGAATAGACTTTGGTTCTGTGCACTTCCAAAATCCTGGCAGTGATAATTCTACATTAGGTAGTACTGACAAATCATTTGGGAGGTCAGTTTTCTCTGCTGTCCCCTAACACACGTTGTATTTCTAGTAATCCTTAGCAAATGGGACAAACAAGTCTTAAGTGTGCTAGCCTTCTATAGGTTGATACGTAGTGTGTATGTCCAGGATATTGCATTGGTTCAAATAACTTCCAAGTATTACTTCAGATGAAGATTGATGATGTTAAATACATAAGCAAAATGATTACTTTCAGATTAAAGCCTTGGTTTGAAATGAAAATTGTGAAGTTGCTGATGTAAACTTTGCATGTTTTATACTCTCAGGGAAAGTTGCAAAACAAAGAGGATCTCTATGACTTCCCCAAGAACTATGACTCCAAATCAAGTAACATTGCTGTCAGCAGTGAGACTTCAACTGTATCAGCTAAAGCAGCACCACCACCTATTTCTGTGAAACCTGCTTTTGGGCGTCCCATCCTGAGAAACTCTCAGCCAGCAGTCCCACTGGCAGAAGAGGAGGAGGAGGCAAAGTTGGAAGAGGAAGGAAGTGAACAAGAAAACACTCCAAAATCTGTATTGAGGAAAGTAAAAATATTTGAAGAGATGGATCACAAGGCGAGGATGCAAAGAATGCAAGAGCTACAAGAAGCCCAGAATGCCAGGGTAGGAATTGATGCATTATACCCCTGTTGTGCCTTCCAGCATATAGAACAGCCTGCATCCTGAAAATGAAAATCAGGCCTTTGCATTATGTTGCTTCTAGAGGGAGACGTTTGGGAAACCACGCATACAGACATACCATTGTGTGGATTTCAGTGTAAAAAGAGGACATAATTTAAGGCTTCCTATAGTAACGATAGAAAGTTGACTTCTAATAATCCTGTTCCTTTCAGCAATCCATTGTTTTCATGTGCATTTTGGGTTACTACTATATAAAGGAGTATGTAATTGTAGGAATAAGACCAGTTACCCGTTTGTGCTCTCAGATGTAGCTGTGACCTGCTAGATCTACTTTAAAGAACAGTTATTTTCTCCTACTTTCTTTTAAAGCTTGAAATAGCCCAGAAGCACCCGGATATTTATGCTGTCCCTGTCAAAACACAGAAGTCAGAACAGAACTGGCCCCAGCCTATGAGGTAAGCTGTATCCAGTTTAAAGCATTCTTTCTTGATCATTTACCTCACCAGCAGGAAATTGGAAACTAGCCAGTTTTTATTCATACAAATAATCCTGCCTTGGTATATTAATTTGGTTTTGCTCCTCAGAGATTACTGTAAAGATGGGGCAAAATTTCCCAGAATGGTGGGGGTTGGAAGGGATCTTTGGAGGTCATATAGTCCAACCCCCTGCCAAAGCAGGGCTGCCTAGTGCAGGTTGCCCAGGACTGCATCCAGGCAGGTTTTGAATATCTCTAGAGAAGTGAACTCTTCTTGTTTTTCAGGATGCTTCTTTCTTTTAGTTCATTCATAGTATTTGAGTTACCTAGGAAGAAACACTATATGTTTTTGCTGAAATATTTGAAGGGATGGTACTTACTCCCCCTCCCCCCCCCCCCCGCCCATGATCAGTATTGCTCAGAAGTCTTTCTTCATTCATGTCTTCTGATGTCCATTCTTCCTCTGCTAGATAGTTGGTGACTGTTAGTCTATCCTAACAAATAATTGCTATTTTAATTACTTAACAATTATTTAAATGCTTATCCAGTTACAAATGTGTTGTGCGGCTAGGAAAACTATGGTATATAATCTAAAATGCACAAATGGAAAACTTGAAGTGATTATTTTCAGGTTTTCTTAGTGGTTTTAAAAAAGCACACTTTTTTGTATATATAGCTTTGAAAGTTTTTTAGAAGTAGTGAAAAGTTATCTTTAACCACGCATGAAGAGTGTTTGCTTACATGCAGAAATCAGAAATCACATTCCTTTTTAGAGGAATGTTAATGATTGGCCTAGTAGGTGTGTTTAAGCACAATGTGGAAGGAGGATAACCTCTTGAGTTTGTACAACACGTATTGCAAAAATCATGTCTTTTGAAACTGAAGAAATGCCCTTCCTTGGCAGGTGTTATTTCTGTATATCTGCTTAGTGTCACATTAAATGGGTAGCATGAGAGTGTATAAAAAGCAAATATGTGGATTATTTCTGACAGCTTTTAAAAGAGCCTTGAATGGAGGGAGAAGGCTGTCAGTTAAAGAAATGTCTCATAAGAAATCTTCAGACTTTGAGATGGGAAACTGGGGTTGAAAAAGAAGCAGACATAGAAAGAATCTGGTTCAAAAATAACTGAGGAAGATGTCAGTTGATGTAGCAGTGATGGCTGAAAACTTCTCTGCTCAGAGAATGAAGTTCTGTAAAGCTCTGGATATGTGTGCGCACGGGGGTGTAAATAAGATGCCTCTCCAGATAGGCCTACCATGGCCATGCAGTTCTTTATGGGCTAGAAGCGGTTTCATTTGCTCCATGGGTCTTTCTAGGTTGTACCTGTCCATAAAGCCTATACTAAGTGTAACTCTTTTTCAGAATGGAGGTAAATACTATGTCTCTCTCTTTTCCATCTTGCTGTGTTAGCTCCAGACCTCCAGAACCCCAGAAAGCTCCTACTAGACCTTACCTAGAGAACCGTGGCAGTTATGGTAGTGATGCAGAGGAGGAGGAGGAGTACCGTCGGCAGCTATCGGACCACTCAAAGAAGGGGTACTTTGGACAGCCATCCAGATACAGAGACACAGAATTGTAGGCTTGCTAGTACGTGCACATATAATGAATGCTCTTTTGAGGTTTCTTCCTTCACAGCCAAAGTGGAGCTCTAGTTATTCTGGAAAAGCTATATTTTTCTTGGGGGTGGTGTTAGAGGGTACACTACTCAACTTAGACATATCTATACGCTGGAACTGGAAGAGTTCATTTTTGGGGATATTTTTTTTTGTGTGTGTTTTTGTTTTGTTAGCATCTAAGAAAATAAATCACTATTGCCTGAATGCTATTGCCTGTTTTATAAGGACCAAATCCTGAAAGTTTTTGTTAATCCTTGGTATTTTAATATCTTAACATAAAACCACTTTTTTTCCCCTTGTATTAATGCTGCCTTTTTTTTTTTTTTTGGACTGTTCTACTGTGTTATGGAAGTATGATCCCAGAGATACACTTCTTAATGCAATAGAACTAAATTTGAAAGTGTATTTGAAGAACAGCAAGTGCCTTTAACAAGAAGCATCCTAAACTGTTTGTTTTGGCATCTGATACTTGGTGCAAAGCTGTTAACACACTAAAAGGGGATTGACTGTTTTACCTATCTATTTTTTTTTTTTAACCAGTTTCATGGTAACAATTTCCATTGCATGTTATTTTTCTAAGTTCATAGATGCATATGCAATATTTCGTAAATACTGACTGTACATAATAAAGGTGCAATTGACTGCAAAAGACCATGATTATGTAGAAATTCAGTCATGTATTAAAATTTACGCAGGCTGCAAATAATAAAGGATATATTCTAGACAAACTTTGTGTGTCTTAGTATTGTCTCCTGGAGTCTCTGACTTTCATGAGTGTAATTATAGCAGTACACTGTTCAGTTCAGGGTATAGTCTCTTGCTGTTTAAGGAACTGGGAAATGTCACTCTTGATGTTGCCTCCCAAGTCTTCCGAATATAATTTTTAGATTTGTTGTGATTTGAAAGAAAACTGACATAGAACCTACAGACCTCCTGCAAGAGACTTGTCTTTTCGAGTATTAACTTCTGCCTCCCCATTCCTGCTCTTTATCATTAATTCTGCAATATAAAATAAAAATCCATGAAAGGGTCATAGAAAAATTTGGTTTTGCTCAGGCAATAGAAAAGATGGTTGTCTAATATTCTCTTAAACCAAAGGTAGAATTTACTTGTTGAAGCAAAGGAAGAGATGCATCTCCCCTGAGAAAGTTTGTGCAGCCCTCCCATAGATTAGAATCATAAAATAGAATCATTTAGGTTAGAAAGGACCCTTCAGATCATCAAGTCCAACTGCCACATCCACCTCTAAACCACGTCATTAAGTGCCACATCTACATATCTTTTAAGTACCTTCAGGGGTGGTGACTCCACTACTTCCGTGGGCAGCCTGTTCCAGTGTTTGACAATCCTTTCGGTAAAGAAAGCTTTCCTAATATCCAATCCCAACTTCCCCTGGTGCAATTTTAGGCAGTTTCCTTTTGTCCTATCACTCGCTACCTCGGAGAAGAAACTGACCTGCACTTTGCTACAACTCTTTTTCAGGTAGTTGCAGAGTGATAAGGTCTCCCCTCAGCCTCCTTTCCTTAAGGCTAAACAACCCCAGCCCCCACAGCCACTCCTTGTAAAACTTGATCTCTAGACCTTTCACCAGCTTCCTTGCCATTCTTTGGACAAGTTCCAGCACCTCAATGCCCTCCTTGGAGTGAGGGGCCCAAAACCGAACACAGTATTTGAGATGTGGCCTCACCAGGGGAACGATCACTTCTCTAGTGCTGCTGGCCACGCTATTTCTGATACAGGGCAGGATGCTGTTGGCCTTATTGGCTCATATTCAGCTGGCTGTTAATCAGCAACCCCAGGTCCTTTTCTTCTGGGCAGCTTTCCAGCCACTCTTCCCCAAGCCTGTAGTGTTGCATGAGGCAGCTCTGAGCCAAGTTCAGGACCCATCACTTAGCTTTGTTGAATTTCATCCCCCTGGCCTCAGCCCATCAATCCAGCCTGTCCAGGTACCTCTGTAGAACCTCCCTAGCCTCAAGACGATCAACACTCCTGCTCAACTTGGTGTCATCTGCAAACTTACAGAGGGTGTACTTGGTCCCCTCACCCAGATAATTGACAAAGTTATTAAATATGTCAATACTTAAATTTATACATAGAAATAAAAATGTATAGAATTGATTTGCAGATATATTTTTACCAATATTGTTCAATATATATATAACTTTGATTAAGCCTTTTTACATTCAGCTGGAGATAATTTGTTAGCATGAAAACTTTCTGTTCCAGCTACACGTTTTTAGGTTCATCTGCACTTCAGTACCACAACTCTTATCTTTGAAATTATTAAGTACTGCCCACATTAGAATGTAGTTTGTAGTTTGGTTGTCTAATAAGAAAGCTAAGATAAGCATCATAATAATCAGTTCTTCAGTGTGCCTTTCCCCACCACAACCCAAGTTCCTTGGCTCATTCATTTTGTGGACAGTTCTTATATAGTGGATAATTATCCTGTGGGTAGACTGTGTTCTAGCTACGCAATCCTTGTAAAATCCTAGCAAAGATTCCACATCTTTCTGGAGCTCCTCAGCATACAACTCATTTAATTGGACTAGCCAAAGAGATTAAGAAATCATAAACAATCTAAGCTTACTATAGCAGTAGACTTCCAAAGGCATCTGCTGTCTCAAAGGTACTAAAACAGAGCTCCACCTGCTTTTTAAAGACAGTGGAATTTTTCTTTAAATTTGATTTTATCTTAATAGCTGCTCATACTATTTTGCAGACAAAATTAAGACACTTAAAACTTCCTTGGGCTTCTTGCATGACTTAAGAGGAATGTGGAGTTTTAGTGTTAAAAAGAAAATAATGTTTATCTGTGATAGCATTATTACAGGAAAAACAAAAATTAAGTTTGCCATATTTCAATTTGGCATATTTGGTATAACTTGTCATTGAAAAGCTAAAATAGCTGGTGCAATCACATAGCCACCTGCAAACAATTTCTGGTTACCAGCCAGAGATCAGGGCTCACCAGGCAAACAGTATCCTTACACTGCCTCAGAAGCTTCAGATGCCAAATTGCGAGACATAGCAGCAGGTAGTGTTGACTTATTTTTTAGGTGCAGGAGCTCAGTACATAACGTAACTCCAACCTCCACCAAACTGCTCAAAAGAAGTAAGGAGGGAGCTTAGCAGTGAATAAATTTTGCCTTGTATGATTCTTTCTTTTGGTAAAAGCTTCCTCAATTTCCTAGTAGACAAACAAATAGAACTATAACCCTTCCAAAAGCTTAATAGTAGCTTCAGATGTGTTTTCTGATGAATTACATCTAATACGGATGTTAATTTCATGATGTCTAGACTGCATCTCAAGAACTTAAAACCAGTCTTCTATTTTTTTCTGATGTGTGCATTGCGGTAACTGAGGAAAACCATACGTAACTCAAAGAGTGTACAAGTTTGCTCTAGAAATTGCCTTGAAATCAATGCAGATGTTTACTAGACTTCAAGTTATATGTATTGCAGTAAAATAGCTTGTTCTATGGAAAGCAGATTGAAAGATTATAGTTGGTGTTTTCTAAAGGGATGTTCAAAGAATGAAAATCCTGAAAGGTTATTACTTCACTTGGTTACACCTTTTAATTTAATGGGTTATGTGAGCAGTTATCCTGCCCTTGGTTTATTGTTTGAAGATAGTGTCAGCTGAAAATGAAATGTCTAGAATATCCGGTAATATGCTCCAACAGGAATAAAACCTGTTACGTGGAACTAGTGAGTGAGACAGCAGATTATGGGGACCTGATGATACATTTTAGCACCATTTTAACTGTGGACTATTTTTGCCTACATTGGTCTCATGAGCTCAATGTCTTTAAGCAGTTGTAGCATTATCTTTGAATCATTTTGTTTCCTCTGAAAGGAAACTTGTTTCACGCCCTCAGAGATGCCCCTGTGACTCCAGTCGATGACAGGAATCTAGAAATAAATTTCACTGGGGGCACAACACTTTCTTTTTGTCCCCATTGTTGCCACTCTTCAGTGGCCTTGTGACTTAATGTTAGCTGAAGGTTTTATCAGGATCAACAGAGGGACCACACAAAAGATTTCAAGTAGCATAGGGCAAGGGATTATAGCATGGTAGAGAACTAGACTTCCACTTATATTGTGCATAAATAGAGTGAAAGCTATTTGTAGTCCCTCAGTTATATTATGAATACCTATCCCAGTCAAAATGAATTTTCATTGATTTCTTAAAAATTCTGTATGGTTTCCTGAGGTATCTGGTACATGGGTACTGCAGTGCTGTTTTCCTCACATAGAGGCTCCAGGTCCATCACTTTTTTTATCCAGATACACCAGAGGACACTATACTGATACTGTCTTGTGCGACAGTTTTTTCTATCACATGAATTTTGGGCTACAGCCACTTCAGGGCCTGGGGTGGTCACAAATGGACTATGCCAGGTAAACATCAGGATCTTTCCCCATCTCCTACCCATGCATGGCTCCAGCTGTGATGTCATAGCCATTATATAACAACTTGATGGGCTATTTTTATAGCTAAGTGGCTGGAACCTGCAGTGTTCCCAAGCATTCTATGTGCATTGGTGCGGCAGTCCCACATAGGACTGGCTCAGCTCCTCCTGCCACCCACCCCCACCCAAGCCCATAGTGACTTCCCTCTGGCCTGCCAGGGACAGGGCACCCTTGACTCTTTGTCCCAGTTGTGGTCGAAGGGCACAGGCATGTGAAGGCCTGGGCAATGTGCAATGGGCTGGGTTATTGGGCTGCTAAAAGGTTCTCCAGAG
>WTSP01013939.1:0-34514 GCA_025331215.1 Actenoides lindsayi
GGTTATGAAGGCAGGGCTTTTAACTGACGGATGTGCCAGGACAGCTGGAAGAAGTAGAACAAGGTAGACTGGGGGAACCCCAAATCTCCTGGAGCAGGTCCAGGAGCTGTGGTACCGAACCAGGGTATCACTGCTGAGCTGCCCAGCACGTGCTGCAGCAGGGATGCTGCCCAAACTGTTGTGACAACCCAGGGAGGTAAGAGGGCAAGGATGACGGCTACATGTTGAGGCACTCGTGGGGTTTGCTGCTTCTGACCACATGCTTGTGTGGAGGCAGGGTGGGACCTTCGAGGGGGGAAAGGTGACACTCACAGTAAATAGTGACTCTGTGGAAGGCACCCCATGTATGTGAATAATTCTCACCCAAAACAGCTCCACTCTGGTCTACGATCTTTGGCCTTTGGCAAACAGGCTGGACCAGCACGTGGTGAAGCCGTGGCACTGGCAGGAGGCATCCAGCCAAGCAAGTGGGGCAACTTCTTGCTTGGCCTTGCTTCAGCAGGAAACAGCCGCTGGATCTGTCCCATTCCCACCTGCCCAGGGCATGGGTGGGTGAACCCCGCTGGGGCCAACAAGAAAACTAAACTGGGATGCCCAGAGCCCTGCGTGTACCGAGTACAGCCGCAGCCTCCGGACTGCGCTGCAGGCTGCCATCAGTGTGCTGAGCTGTGGCAGTGCTCAGGGGTGCTGCCAGCCCGAGAGGCCATGCATCCCAACCTCCAATGGGCTCCATGTGTCTGAGTCCTGAGCAGTGTCTGCTGCGAAAAGCCACAGTGGAGTGGGAAGTGGGGACTCATGCCAACGGGGCATGGTGAGAAGGTTTGTTCCTGGAGGCTTTGCCACAGGCACCGGAGCATCGTTTCTGGTTATGAGAAAGATGTGTTGGGAGGAAAGAGATCAGCTCTGACCAGCCTGTGCCACAGGGTTGCAAAGTATCACTGGGAAGATGTCAGGGCTTGTGGATAATATCTGTCTTTCTGAGCTTCACAATTAAATGCTGAGCTCCTCATCTAATTTACTACCACATTAAACATATAAGACAACAACTTACTGGTTTATAATTTCTCCCAGGGGAAGTTAAGCTGTTGCAGCATCCTGCAAGAGCTGCAGTGAATGCTGGAGGTTACTCGAGCACTGCCAGCCATCTCACTGCCAGAGCATTTCCAGCCAAAAACACAGCAGCAGCCCCAGTCCACAAACACCGGGCTCACGCCAGCACCATGGCAGCCACGTCTCTGGCCTTCTCCAAGCTGTCCTCAGTGTGACAAGTGCTCACTCACACGGTGCTGGCGGGCAGCCTTCCCTGGGCACACGGTCCCTGCTGCACCCTGGGATCCCCAGCAGTGTGCTACAGCAACTGCCGGTGCTGCGTGGCTTTGACCCTAAGCTCCTTTAGACTTTCCTCTCTTCTCCTGCTGCTGCTGCTGACAGTGACCGGGTTGCACATAGAATCATAGAATGGTTTTGGTTGGAAAAGACTTTTAACATCATCGAGTCCCACTGTTAACCCAGCACCACCGAGTCCACCATGTCTCTAAGAACCACATCTACATGTCTTTTAAATACCTCCAGGGATAGTGACTCGACCACTTACCTGGGCAGCTTTTTCCAACGCTTGACAGCTCTTTTGAGGAAGATATTTTTCCTCATGCCCTCTGTGTCACTCTCCATATCACAGGGGCAGTCAGGCTCTGACCAGGCTTGGGGGTTTCCATGGCCCTGAGTGACACCTCCTGATCCCTGCTCCTCAAAGCACCCAGCGCAAAGGCTGGGAGACAGGGGTGCAATTACCCCTACCTCACTGGCAGAGAACAGTGGCTTGCAGCTGTGTGACGCATCACCAGGAAATCAGGACATAGAATCATAGAATTGTCAGGGTTGGAAGGGACCTTAAAGATCCATCTAGTTCCAATCCCCCTGCCATAGGCAGGGGTACCTCCCACTAGAGTAAGTTGCTCAGAACCCCATCCAGCCTGCTCTTAAAAACTTCCAAGGATGGGGCTTCCACCACCTCTCTGGGCAACCTGTTCCAGTGTCTCACCACCCTCATGTACCCACTTCCACCACAGGCTTTTCTCGGTGCTCCCCACCAACCCACAAGTGTAGGGATGGAGGTGATGTGACTGTGCAAATAGCAGAGGGAGGTGTTGTGACTCTGCAAACCAAGCACTGCCAGTGGGAGCACCTTACCTCTGGTTTTGGTAGCAGTGGCCATAGCTATCTAGGTTCTCCCTTTGCACACTATAGCTGCACTGAGATAGGGAAAGGCAAGCAGATAACAAAAGAAAAGGCAACGTGCTGGAGCAGCTGCTGCCGAAACACTATTTTTCGTTGCCACTTCTGTCTCGCTCTGAATTTAGGTTGAAGAAGCGGATGTGGAAAGGATCACGGCCCAATATGGCCAGCAGTGAGTGCAAGACATCAGACGGGGTCTGCAGGCAAGGTCTCTCCTCTGTTGCAGGTGTGTGACCATTGCTGACAGACACCTGCAGCTCTGCTCTCCACTCAGCAGCCACCAACCACAGCAGCCTAAAATGCTGGATTGCAGGAGCTCCTGCCAGGAAGCTGCAGATACCACCACCATAGTAAGGAACCATCACTATGCCCAGTAAGGCTTCCTCAGAAAGTTGTTCATCGCTTTGTGTCCATGCATTTGTGTCCATGTCCTTGCTGATAAAACTCAAATCACTGTGACCTGCTGTACAGGCACCATTGATAACCAGCAGGGATGCTCCTCACTCATGCACCATGCCTTTGAAGGTAGCAAGGCCAACATCAGTAGAGTTTGGCTGGAAAAGTTTTGATGCTGGAAATTTCACCTGGTTTCTCTAGAGTGAAGGAAATGTCATGTTTGCCAGTACCGTTGACAGTAAGGGCATCAAAGAGTTGTCATTCCTTATGGCCTTTGAGGCTTCACTTCCCTTCCTCTCCCCTGACTCCTCACCTCCTCCAGCTTTTCACTGGGTGGTTGGATGCTGAAACCACCACGGCAGCTTTGCACCACAGCCATGAGAGCACGGCGCAAAGGATGGACAAATTCACATGTTTTCAGGACAGATTCAGCAACCCCTGAGATGCCAAGCCCTAAATGACAGTCACCCCAGGGTATCAGCTGGGGTGCCCTTTGTAGCTATTTGATGGAAGAAGGAAACGCTTCGGACACAACCTTCATTTGGCGCTTGCTTGCAATGGACTTGTGCTGCATGGTAAAACTCCGTCGTTGCCATGGTTTTCTAGGCTTCAAGGGGTGTTCGTACTGTTAGTTTTTCACAATCTGCTTGTCTTAACTCTTTACTTAGGTCGACCAAAGCTTGTTAAAATGAGAGACATATTTGTAAAAGTGCTCTGAAACTTCTACCTGTGATACCCAGAGTGGCAGATGCTCTCAGGGAGGCGCCGGGAGCAGTAAAAAGCATCTGAATGGCATTGAGAGGGCTGTGTCCTAATGTCACAGAATCACAGAACGGTAGGGGTTGGAAGGGGCCAGCGTCACATTGGGTTATCCTGCACAGTGGCTGCATCTTCAAGAATTGCACTGCAGCGTGGCTGCTATCCCTGCCTGTGGAGCAAGGAGCCTGCTGGAACCTGTTTCTGCTGCCTGCCTCTCTGTGGATTTATAAAACTTACTCTAGTCCCTGACCAGCCTGAGAGCTCTGCAGATCCTTTATGTAGGTCTTAGAGCTTTAAAAGCAGCGGCCGATAGGCTTTCATTTTATCAAGTGTTTTGATAATAGGCAAAAATCATTAAAACCCAAAATTCATGCGTAGATATTGTATTTTTTCCTGAAAGTGTAAGCAGCAGGGGGGTTGACCTGAATGATGGCATTTCAGCTCACAAAGCTGCCAACTCACTGCAAAAGCCCTCCTTCACTATATGGCTGGCCTGATCTTCTCAAAGTTGTTGAGAATGGTGGGGCTTGCTGGAGCAAGGAGGACAGGGGGCCCTTGATTCCCACAGGCTCTTCATGAGATGGGACTCCAGCAATGACTGCTGCTCTGCAGACTCACACTGGTGTGGCTATCAGAAAGAAACAGAGTGCTGGAGGGGTGGAAAATGCTGTCCAGGAGCAGTGCACCCATGAAGCCTGCAGCTCTGCTAGTCCGGCAGCTTGCTGTGTCACACCAAAGATCAGAGCCACACTGCTGGGCTTCTTCCATGTCCATAGTGAACTCCTCTTGGCCAACAATATCTTCTTAGCCTCTCTGTTTCCTTGCTTCTCATCCCAGAGAAATGTCTCCACTTCTCAGCAGCCACCCCTTTGCCCAACAGCTTTCTCATGAGCTTTGGTAGTTTCTTCTTTTTTTTCTTCTATTTTTCCATCTATCAGTTGATACTTAATGCAAGTATCTTCATAGGTCAAGTCACTTCAGATGCTGAGATGCTGGAGATGAGCAGAGCAACAAGTTTGTTGTTAAGTCTGTTCAGTTTCTATGGCAGCAAGACAAAAGGATTTTCATTAGGCTTTACTTTTGAGACATCACCTCCAGAACAGTTCCTGGGCTCTGACAATCAATGGTCCCCATGTGACCTGTGGCCTCAGGATCTGCCAGACCCACAGACATGCTGCTGACAGAGCTGGCTGGCAATTTGCTGTCTGGAGCATGATACATGCGGTTCTCCAGTTTTGCATCTCAGTTAGGAGGTTGGTATGAAGCAGAAGTTCTATTGAGTAGCAATTCAGGGAGAGCGTGAGGGAGAATAGGAAATCTTGGTGAAGACAGCCCAGTAACTGAACTAAATGAACTAACATCTGTCCTCCTTTGAGCAGTCTCAGGGGTAGAGGACACTGGCTCCGTCCCTATGACCTAAAAACAAAAGACTGCCTTTTTACAAAGATGTGAGAAACTGCAAAAGAGATGAAATGCTGTTATTCTTCATGACACTATGCAGGGCTGAAAAGGCAGAATCATAAATTTTAAAAAGCAGGAAGAGCTTTGCAATGGTGGAACTATGTAGCGTATCATTTCATGTCCCCTGTGGACAAGCTCAAGTCTGCTTTTCCATCAATGCCATTTTACAATGAATTAAAGCGTGTTGGGTGTCAGGGTCACCAGCATTGCTGCTTTCCTAAGAATACTGAGGGACACAGAGCCTTCCCTGAAAACAGCCCACTCTCATGCAGTGGCTCATCTGTACACTTGTAGGTATCCTCCAAAACTCTGGGTTTAGATTTCCACAGGTACAAAATGTATCTGTCAGGTTCGTGCTCACAGAGCACAACTTTTTTATGTGTTCCACAATATTCTTCATTTATTCTCATTCTTACTGCACTGATGGGCCAGACTAGTTGTTTTCTTGACCAAAACACGGGTTGCCTTTGAGAATCAAGTAGCAATATACTCTTTTCTCTTTGAGTAGCAGGGAAAGTCTTCCTGAAGTCTCATGAGGCCGTCTTTGGAGTACATAATGTGGTAGCTGTGCTTGGAGAGGGAGAAGGAGCCTTTGCTAGCACAGGAGGCAGTATGAGCAGTCAAAATGATTAATATGGGATATGAGGGCATTGGGCAGCTGTCTGGAATTGAAGAATGGAAGAAGGAATGGGGAGAGAATGAGGAACATGGATGCCTTTGGTAGCCTGGCCAATGCAAATGGAGCTGAGGTGTTGCACTTCCACCAAAGGCAGCCACTTTTTTCAACATGGAGCACAACTCTTCAGCTTCTCAGTATGAAAAAAAATGATTCTGAAAGAGCAGAAGCTCAGCAAAGTGGCACACTACATCAGGAATGGGACTTTTGTCTCTAGCTTTAGCCATATGAAACTCTTATTTCTGATCCCATGAAGTCAAGACATTGGCTCAGTGCTGAGCTGGGCACTCAGAGGGACATGGTCCCTTCCCAGTGATGTGGAGCCATGTGGCTTCTTAAGATAGACCTATAATCAGACACCAAAATAGGTTGTTTTCACTGGCCACATCTAACCTGGTTGGCCCTCTAATCTCCTGATAACAGTCCCACCTTGCAGCCAATAAAGACAGTAAGCTCCAAATACCATCATCAACACTCAACTTGTCAATCTTAGACACACACCTTAGGATGAGCTGAATCATCCCAGGAGAGTACAACTCCTTCCATTTAGCAACAGGCAGAGCCAAGTCAGCCAGCTGAGCTGGATGCCATGCCTCTGAGAGATGAAGTTAAGTGAGATGACTCCCACCTCATAAACCCTCTCAGATCTCCTCAGTCTTGTCTAATGATGCTCATTAGTCTTCTCTTCATCACTGCCAGTTACCTGAGCGTTAATTAGGATGACAGGCCAAGAGGTCACAAAGATGGAGCATGAGTGTCCAGGTCTCACTATAGGGCCCTGGTGTAGCTGTTGCCTTTACAAGAGTTCCTAGTAGTGTTTGTAGGGCATCTGGGGCATCTCTGGACAAAGAGCCATCAACGGCACAGCTCCCCTTCAGCTTCTCTGTTGTTGTCACCTTCTCCAAGGTGAAATACTGCTTGATGGGCTGAGTTCATACTGCTTTCTTTAATAAAAGTGGTGCTGCAGGAGAATGGGATTTTATCCTATTCCTATGCCAATAAGCTATCTTCCTAACCTGGGTTTCAAGAGATCTTGGCTGTTGTCAACTTGCTGCCATCACCCTACAGATTACTTCAAATGTGTCACAGAATGACAGAACAACTGAGGTTGGAAGGGATCTCTGGAGGTCATCAGGTACCAGCCCAGCTCTAGGGAGGTCCAGTTACAGCAAACTGATCAAGGCTACAGTGAGTTTGAACACTTCCAAGGACAGAGAGTCCTCCAAGGACTACCATCTCTCTGGACATCCTATGCCACTGTTTGACCACATTCATAGCACCAACTTGATGCCTTAAATCTAAACAGAATATCCTGTGCTGTCTCTCATCCTTTCACCATGCACCGCCCAGAAAGGTCTGGCTTCATGTTCCCTATTGCTTCCCATAGTGTAGTTGTAGGCAAAAATTAGGTATTTCCTTTGCGTTCTTCTCCTGTGTCCAAATAAGCTCAGCTCTTTCATGATCTCCTGGTACTTCTTGTGCTTCAGCCATCTTGGTGATTTTCCACCAGGCTTCCTCCAGTCCATCAGTCCCCCAGCACTTGTCTCTCTATACCAGGTCTCCTTCTCCATGGCTTTCATTCCTCTCCTAAGGGAAGGACATCCTTCCACATGAGTCCAACGTGAAGCACACACAGCAAGCACGGGACAGAGAGTGCCTTTGGTGTCCAGGTTCCCAGAGTATCCAAGCACTAAGAGTCAAAACACAGCACTGCACCAGCAGGTTAAGAGGGAGGAAAGAGACATCTTGTCACCCTTGTGAGAGCGGCAGCAGCGCAACAGGGTTTGCCATAGCACAAACTGCCACCTAGACGACAAAACTTAGGATGGGATCTAAGCATCTTAGCCGCCCCCCCAAACTGTTAATCCTATTTTACAGGTATTGAACTAAGGAAGAAGAAGACCAAGAACTATCGCACAGAAAGCCTTCAAAGACTGGGAGACTTTGACACTTGGGCACAGGGCACGCTATGCTTGAGCTGCCTCGAGGAATCTCTCAGAGATTTTAGAGTAATCAGGGTCAGGTCACTGTCTCTAATATAGAAAGATGGCACTTATGCTGAGGACGTGCACTGAAAATGTATCTGTAAATGACACGGTGACTCTGGGTTCAGTAAGTGTCACCGGGCGCAGGAATTAGGGAATTTAGGAAAAACCCTCCTGGCTGTGAAAGAGTTCACACGCAGAAGACAGAGAGCGTAAAGGGCTGGGGGTTGCCTTCACGTACGCAGAGCCCTGATGGCAATGCTCAGTTTGCAGGGCTGATCTGTCAGCACCCAGCTGTGGTCTAGCCCCAGGAAAGATCAGAGGTTGCCTCGTGCCTCCACAGAGCCGGGCGGCACGATTTAGCAAGGGTGTCCCAAGCACAGCCGTGCAATGCTGGAGTAACTGGCTCTCCTCGCTGCAGGCACCCTGGTGCACAGCCTGCCCGCCACGGAGGAATCATCACAGCAGCACAGGCTTGGAATAGGCTCTGAAGTGGAAGAAACTGTTTTCTCAGCATTTTATTTCAACTAATGTGTTCAGGCTAGTATCACACTGTGCTATTAATGCTACCCTGGTTTGTAATTCTGCTTTCATGTTGGCTCCATTTTTCTCTTTTTAATACCACTATCCAGCCTTCTGGTTCTTAAATGTGGGACCTATTTTTCTGTCTGCTGTAGCAGAAAGAGCTAATTTGGTCCTTCTGTGTATTAACAACAGGACTGTGAAGTGGAATAGAAGGTGATTTTATCTCTGTGTACGTCCTTGGTCAGATTGACACTAGAATACTGCATCCTGCTGAGGTGCCATATTTTAAAGAGGACATCAAAAAATTTGAGCGGGTGAAGAAAAGAGCCATAAAAAATGGTTTGAGAGCTGAAGAAAACCACTTACAGGGAGAGACTTCTAGAGGTCAGACTCTGTAACTTGTCAGAAAGAAAACTGAGAAGTGATTTGATGATGTGTATAAGTACATGTGTGGAGAGAAAATATGGGATGCTAACGGGGTACTAAAAATGTAGTCCAAGAAAGGCACACAGATGGGCAGTGATGGGCATCAGAGAATACGCTGAGCTGAATCAGAAATCAGGAGCACTTTTTAGCCACAAGGATGTTAACTCTCAGAAGAAAATTGCAAAGTGAGTGATGGTTACTACATTTCTTGAGGTGTTTGAGACAAGTTTGGATGCTAATACTGCATGTCAGGATAGAGGCAGGGATACCTTGGGGATGGAAATCGAGGTGAGTTTGCTCAACTAGCAAGCTGGGAGGTGACAGAACCCAACTCCATGGGAATAAAATTCCACATTTCATTTCACACGCCCTTTTTACCAATTGCCCACCACGTTCTTGGGCAAAATCCTTGGGGAGGCAACTCAGTACTCTAATGTATTAATAATCTGTTAGTAAGATAAGTAGCCACTTTTGAGACTGGGGAGAGAAATGAGGAGGGGGAACTTGGGGATCTCAGACACACAGGGCTATGAGGATGGATGCTGTGAGGCTGCTCCCATGTGAACACCTGCAGGATTGTGGAGCCGTGGGGTGAATGCCAGCACCCCAGTGGGCCCCAGTACCCGCACAAAGCAATGCTCTGGCCAGCAGGGTCACACCCAGAGATGCTCATCCGGCATGGTGAGAAAAATGTCATCAGGCTTCTGAAACTGAACTTTTCCTACTGCCTCTCTCAGTGGGTGTCAGCAGCAGCTGCATGAAACAGTTTATAAACTTATGTCTTTAGTGTGCAGGAGAAGGGGATAAAGGCTGTATAGCCCAAATTGTGTCAGAACTCATCAGGACTAGATCTGGAGGATCACTTAGTCCCAGGGGAGGATCTGGAGGATGACCTTAGAGGTGTTTCTCTGCACCTCTTCTGCTTCTTATTGCCTTTCTGTGCAGGCTCCGAGATCCCCCATGTTCACTTAACTGCAATGCCATGACTGGGGACAGATGCCCAGGAGATGAGGACAAGAGACCCCTTCTCCCTCCAGGAGGGCAGGATGCTGATCCCTCACATCCGGCTGGTGATGCCCTGAGACACCCAGACCCTTCTCTGCACTGCTGCTGCTGCTCAAATCATTACATCACCCTGCAAAAGGACAGTTAATAAACGTATCTCCAATTATGCAACTCCTCATTAGTAAACATGGACTTCTTAAATGGCTCCTACACGTCTGCATCAGAAAAATAACAAGTCAGAAAGCTGTAAAGAGAAACTTCCAATTAAGCTCACTTTGTAAATCATCTGCGGTTTCTAAACAAGCCTGGCACATACACATTCCTCTTGTTTTTCTCTCGTGGTGGATGTTTGCAGTCAGCACTTTGCACACAAGCTTTTGCAGTGGCTCTAAAGCTAAAGCTGCTCTGAGCAAGAGCTGTGTGCCCTGAACCCAGCCCCAAGGCCAGGAACAGGATCCAGCCCCCAGCTATAGCTGCTAGATGTACACATAGAAAGCTGCTGGGCATGTAAAGCAACTAGTAAGCTATTCTAGCTCTTAAATCTTCCTCAAGTGCTTATGAAACTCGAAAGCAGTTTGAACCCTTTCTTTCCCTGATGATTTCTTGCTCTCTTAAGGACCTGTTTCTGCCCATGGCCATATTTGGGAGGTTTCTGTTGGCTCTAGGAGTCAAGTGGTCTTCAAGAACTCAGAGCTCAGCAGCACTTTGAATCCCTTCCAGCTGAGCACTTGTGCTCTGTAGCTTCTGTGCAGCTTAAGAAATTTCAATATTTACCAATCTGGTGTGAGCGTCACATCCCAAGGAACCCTAAATGAAAGGGGTTATAAGCTCCCTGTACACGATGTAAAAAAAATCCTGTTTGGGGGATTTGTGTTGGCTGAGCAAGCAGGTTCTCCACATTCAATAGCTGCATATCCCTCTCTGTACAGGAAAATTACATGGAAAAATCTGAGGCTTAGCTAAAAAACAAGGCTTAAACAAATTCACAATGAGTCCTGAGAGACTGGAGGAGATAGTGAAACATTTCTTTCATAGTGTGCTAAATGCATTCTCAAGGAAAAAGTGAATTTCTCAAGGTAAAACTGAATGTGAAGAGCAGAGCTTCCTGGAGATGCAAGTGGTCCAGCTCCGTGTCAGGTAGCAACAGCAGCTGGAAAATCCTGGTGGGAGCAGAAATCCTCAGGAAGCTGAGCCAGGAGACACGTTGCTGTGTCTGAGAGCAAATGGAAATGGTCCCAGTCTCATCCTGACAAAGAGCAGACAAAGCCTTGCCCACCTGCCCATGGACCACTAGTTCCAGCAGTAGGAACTCCTACCACCAATCTCTTCCTCAATCTGTCCCACAGTCCTTCCCTGACTGTATTCAACACCATCTCAAGCAAGTGTGACTTGCATTTGGGAAGTTGTGTCATGGGCTGTCAGGTGTGTTCAGACCCAGACTTTTTCCCATCCTTCACCAAATCTGGCCAGGCACTTTTTTTTTAAGTGAGACGGAGTTTTTTTTTTGTCTTCTCGAAACTGCTCTGCTGTCTTTGAGAAGCAGAGTTGCTGGGTCTCTAATGGGAGACAAAGTCTTCACGTTCCTGGCCTTCCTAACGTCTCTGCAGCAAACCCATGTACATCTACAGGCAGCCACTGCGTGCTGACGGCACACCCACACACAGTCCCAGCAGAGCAACATGACCATAAAAACACAAAACAGTCCCCATCGCCGAGGAGCAGCAGCGCAGCAGCTTTATTCCCACCTTGGCTGTAACAACCACCACCAGATCTGAAGGGAATCCGTGGAACAGACTCAGTCTAAGGGGGTTCATTTTTCACATAATAGGGTTTCTGGTGCCAAATGCTTAATGGCTCCCTTTGGGAGGCTGCATTTTGGTTTTGCTTCTGGACAGCTTGAGAGGAAGAAGCATGCCCTGGAGTACCATGTACCAGCAGGGTTCTGCACAGAGCAACTGGGTATTTGTGGTGGTGGGGACGTGAGTGGGAGCATCAGGATAACCCAGGCCTGGCTGAGATCTGTGCATACACAGGAGAAAGGCAGAGACAAGGAGACTGGCAGAAGGTAAATGTGACTCATCCTGTCACTCCACACTCACGCTCGTTCCTGGTTACTGGTGGGCATGGTACCTCTGGAGCTTGTCAGCTGATCCCAAATCTCTTCTTCCTCTTTGTCTGGGCAGTATCCAAACATCCCCAGAAATACTCTGGTCTCAAACCGTGTGGGAACACCTAGATGCATCCCCTGTGAACAGAATACCCAAATCACTTCTCTTGCCACTGCCTGGAAAGCTCCTGCATCTTCCTTCCCTTCCAGATAACTGCCTACCATCATCTCAGTTATCTAATGAGCCCTAGTTGCTGTGCAACAATATACTTAAGCTTTCTGCCCTCTTGTAGGTTTTACAACCAAATACTTGGTTTATTTGCTTGATTACAGCAACATACCATGATGGCAATTGCCTTTTTTTTTTTTCCTTGCCTTACTGGGTAACTTGCTGTGTGTGGCTTAGGGACCCATCGTATACTCTTCTGATCACATGTTAAAAAACCAAACAGGCTCAGGTGGAAAGAAAGGTTGCTGAAGAGGATCTGTCTTAATAAAAGAGACCAAAGGAGCTTGTACAAACTTAAAAAAGGACAAGGTGTTGCTTTATATGTTGATTCTATAAATAAAATCAAGGATGTAGGATAACTATCGGGGATTAAGAACTGTTTGTTAGAAAAGGACATTAGCACAAGATCAGATGGATACAAATCAAGAGTGAATTTATTTAGATTGGAAACTAGTAGAAAGTTTCCAAATCATCTGTGAGAACACAAAACATCTGGATATGCCACAGAGATGGAAAAGGCCTCCTGGGTCACTGGCTGCGGAAAGCTCCACTCCATCTTCAAACTGATTTGTTTTTCATTTGTTCTTTTGTTTTAAGCAGTTTCCTGCTCTTCTCCCAGCCACATCCATACTGCATACCTGGGGGAGTGCTTTTCTCTCTCCTCACCATTGATTTCTCTTGCCTGGAGCAGGTGGGCACACAGGGATGGGGCCCAGCATGCTGTCCTACTCCACCACTGTCTGACCTCCTCCTCAAGCATCTCCCCAGCTGAAGCCATTTGCCCTCACACACCTTGCTTCGGGTTTGGTCTTGCAAAAGCACAGCTGCCTTGGCGGGTGAAGAAGGTGAGTGTGGACAGGGTGCCAAGCATTTGCTTAAGCTGAGCAGGTTCCCAGTTTAAATAAATCTAAATTCCCAAGATCTAGAGAGGGAGTCTGAGCTGGAATGTCACTCGTGTGTGGCTGGCAGCCCCAGCAGTGGAGAGGCTGTCCGCCTGTCCTGCTCCCCGCCCTCCCCCGAGATGAGGCATGGGGATCCATCATGCAGGGGAGGAGTGTGTGAATCAGCTCCTGGGTGAGGGGGAAGGAACCCGGTCCTCCAGCACCACTGTAGAAATGTCTAATTAGATACAACAGAGGGATAGCTATTCATACTCAGGGACCTTTCTACACAAGCATAAATTAAGGAAAGCCAAATATTTATTTTAAATGGCTGTGCCATATGCTGATAAATGCTAATCTGCATTTACAGTGTGAAAAAAACACACTGTAAATAAACTCCCCAGAAGCACCTCACCTCCAGTGAGCTTCATCTTTCTGAGCAAACTAACAGGAAGAAAATAAAATCAAGAGCATCCATTATAGACTCCCACCATAAGAAATTCAGGCAAGCTTAGGATGACATGGGCTAGTGCTTTTCAAACTATCATCTGCAGCCCCTGGGAGCACCACAGGCTATTTGTTAAGGGCCTGCAGAAGGTATTTAAGAAAAACAAACACGCTGCGTTTAATTCACAATACAGGGATCACGATACAGGCCTCAGCAGAAAAAAATGCTAGGGGGCTGTGAATCAAAAGCAACTGAGAAACACTGTTGCATGCTTTAGAATCAGGAACAGGGAGTCAGAGGAACAGTTTTATCTCCTCCACTGATCCCAGGACCTTGTATGAGTGACTTCACTTCCACCTCTCCCCACATCCTTCTCCCACCTCAAGTCCCCATAACCATTTGCAGCATCTCTTCTTCTGCACCCGAGTGGTACCCCACATAACAAAGCCTCAGGATGCTACAGAAGCACATCATTATTAATATCTCCTCACTCTTCTAGCCCTCCCTAAACATGCCATCCTCAGCACATCCCAAGGCTTGAAGACATTTCAAGATGGGAAGCAAGCTATTATGAAGTCAAATTTGATTACCTAAAAGGGAATTTTTCTAGTGGCTGTAACAAATGGGCCCTGGAGACTGGCATGTTTTAAAGCAGCAAAGCTGGGCAACAAAACCTGTCAGCAGTGCCTGCAGTTGGCTTCCTTTGTTCGCTGAGCCACTTCCACCCTCTTACATACATTCTCCTCCCTGGCAAAGACGCAAAGACCACCTTTTTATCAACATGCATATCGCAGTGTTGTCAGCAGCTCCTTAAGGTTATTCCCTTTTTCTTCTCAGTTATATTTATAAACCCTGTGCAGAGTTGCTATGGTTTCTGCTACTGCCAGCCCAATTGGTATTCAGTGCAGTTCCTCTCACCTTCACCATTCAGGTGACCTTTACTTCACAAGGAAGATCTCATGCCATCAGCCTGTTCAATTAGATGTCACACAACACGCTGTGCAAGAACACCAACCGCTAAGCAAAAGAGGGCTCTGTGGAACTAATTCATCTGCAAAGGCTGTCTGAGGGATGGATAAACAATGGTAATTATTTCAAAACAAATTGGAACCAGAAAGCGCAACCCAGCAGTGTAACTGCTAGACAAAAAGGAAAGCCACAAAAAGAAGAAATTGCAGCTCTCAACATTCTGAGTATTCCAGCATCTTCCTCTAGGCAAGTAATTTTCTACCTTTCTTGCTCTCCAAAGTCAAGTTAAAAAAATCTCTTACTTCCAAGACAGTTTCTTTTACATCAGTTGAATAACTTATGCGAGGGACTGCTCCCAAATGGGAGAGATACAGTTATAAACTGGTAGTAAGAATTTCTCTCTTTGCCAGACTGAAAATATAATATTAAAGTGACTTTGCACAAAGCTACACTGCTGACTGTACAGCCAGACTGCAAAATCGGATGCATGATGCTTTCCTCAAAAAGTAAGCATGCTGGGTATGGGCTCAGTAGCTTCATGTACCAACCAGATCATGGCATCCCCAAAACCCTAACCCAGACACTGAACAAAATAACCCGCGGCTTCCCCCTAACTCCAAATAAAATGTTTCTACTACAACAAATACACCAAAGCCAGAAAATAGAGCGTGGAAACAACACAACCCTAACTCTGCCAATGCAGTAGGAATGGGAACATCCCCACATCTCTTTAGAACAAAGCCAGAACTTTCCTTGTGGCACTTCCTTGGCTGTTAAGTATTCTTGCATTGGGCAACCAGGTTAGCCATGACATCTCATCCCATATGCTTTTAATGCTAGTTAGGGCCTTCTAAAGAAGAGGTAAACTGCCTGGATCTTTCCAAGACACCTAGGTGCGGACATGTGTAGGAGCATGGTGCTTTAGCTGATCAAAGATAGCTCTGTATTGCACAAAAGGAGCTCCTCTATAGGTACTGAGCAACCACGTATGCAATAAGTGGGTCAGAAGAACAGGTCACAACCACCATACAAAACCAGGATGGCTTACAAAGCACACAAGGTCAAATGCCCTGTGCTGTGGGAAGTGGGAACATCAACTGCTGCAGCAGCTCTGTTAGCTAAGGCTCGTGTGGAAGTTGGGCTCTGAATCACGGGTGATGAGGCACCCACAGCCACAGCCAAGTGTTCGGACCGTGCTCTCATGAAACTCGTAACTTGAGCAGAGAGAAAGACCATGTGCCACATTCCCTGCACTGCAGCATCTCTTTGCTACCACTGGCACGGGTGGCTTTATACAGTCTGCTTTATTCCATCAGAGGGCTACTGAGACAGCTCCTGCCCGGCTTGGCTGCAGCCTGCACCTACAGCGTTGCTCGGTCAGTGGCTCACACACAGCCCCTGGGCCTTGGCTGCTGCTGCAGTACTGGCACCCGCTTTACACCAGCACCTTGCTCGGGCACTCCCAGGCTCCCTGCTTGCTCCCTGGCAGCACAACGTCACCTACACCCTCATCGTGTACTTATCTGTCACTATAGATCTGGAAAAAAAGTCTCGGTCCACAATCTGATTCAGGGTGGCTTGTTCAAATAAAATAAGAATTAAAAAAAAATTAAAAAAATCACTATTTCCTCTGCTGCCTCCACCTCCTTGTGTCTGGATCGTACAGCTAAGGCTTTGCTCGCGTGATGGAGGACTTCTTTACAGCACACGAGCTTTCATCTTTACCATGATCAGAACAAGCCAGTGCACCTTTACTATTTCAGTCTCTTTTAAACTGGGGTGAGCTGAACTTTCTATACAAAGATTTGACCTCTCCTGAAATCCCTTGATCAGCAATTTCCCGTGCCTGCTCTTTCATGTTGGAGGCATTATGAAACACTGGACACTACACATTCTTTCATAAGGAAGTTAGTGAGAAAATTCAAATAATCAACTCAATCCCAGGAGACTTGGGGTCTCTTTCTAAGTCTGAAAGCTCTTTCCTAACAGAAGTTTTGCTCTTGAAAGTCTTCTGGTTAGCAGGCAACTGATGATACAGCTTCTCTGGAGCCTGATTATACTTCCAGCCCAGGGGCAAGTAATAAAAAAGCCGGCCCAGCTCTGTGAGGTCTGAATCAGGTGCTAACACTGAACATCTGCTGGGGGTCTCTGCTCTCCTCTCCCCCCACCCTCCTTCCATGTGCTGGGCATTGGAGCATTCTCCATTTTATAGCTTGTGGCAATGAAAGGCCAATTTAAGAGGGAAAGCAATGCTGACAGTGTTATCCAAAAAAAACAGACTCTGCTCTAACTGCTCTCTGTCCAGGACTTTGGCGAGTCCAACACCACTGTGACATGCTGAAAAGATCTGCATTGTATGGCAGCCTTTGGAAACAGTTACCAGCAAAGCATTCACAGCCCAGCCCGAGCGAGACAAACAGACTCTACATGTACATTTATTACTTCATACAACCAGATTGCTTATTGTACAAAAATTAACAGTGCCACCCAAGAAGGCCTTCACAGATGTTTAGAAAGAGTCACGTAAACGCAGCTTTGAAACATACAAAAAAAAAAAAAAGCATGTTTTTTATGTAATTTAGGTACAAACTCCTGAAGCACCATGTGGTGTGCGTAGATAGACACACACACAGATGTGTGCTCATGTAACTCTGTACACGTACAGAAACAGACTGAACAAACTGTGGCAGCAGGAGGTGATACGCTTGTGCATTGTTCTCTGAGGAATCCAACATCCCTAGACGAGTGTTTCCACCAGTGGGACATGAACTGGACTTAACAGTGAGCCGTAAGCTCACCCTTAGGGTCTTGAGTTGCTGCCCCTGTTGGCCTGGCCTTCCTTTCCTGGTTGCTCCTTGCTGCACCCTGCTGCTGGCTCACCCTCTTGAGTCAATAACCCAGTCTTCAAACCCACCTAGGTGAGTGCACCAATGTGACTTGGTGAAGATGTAAGGGTCAGCATACAGGGTCAGATCTTCATCCCGAAAGGTCTCAGCAGGGAAGGGATGGGCTCTGTCTTCTTGGGTGCCTGGCCTGGTGGAGCCAAAGTCACAAATGTAACATTTGGGCTCAACCACGATACATATAAACATCTACAGCCTGGAAAATTTCACTTTTCTATTCTTCAGCATTAAAAGATGAATGGACCTGTACAGGAAAAAATGTATTTGGGGTAGAAATCATGACCTTTAGAGAAGACTGTAGCACCTGAATAATTCCTACTAGAATGCCCAGTACAGTGAGTTTTGCTTAAGAGCCAAGAGGGAAGTTTAACACGTTAAGGTAGAAGGGTCATCAAAGAGCTAAGGAGAGACAACTTCGCTAAATGTTGTGCTTTCATCAGCAGGAAGGGCACTGCTGCTTGCAATATGAAACTGAGAAAACTGGTACTTCGACCTTTTTAAGCAGCAACTGCTGAATCCCAGCATGGTTCTTGGGCTGCTGAACAGGGTAAGTTAACAGGCATTCGTGTCTACTCCTTTCTAGATCTTGCTTGTGTAGACTAAGCTCCTCGGGCAGCAATGGCCTCTATAGTGAGAGACCCTGAAGTACTAATCTGACATCGGCCACAAAAGATTTGCATAGCTTTACTACTTTCTACTGCAGCAAAACAAACCAACCAAGTAACGGCTGCAGCCTGCAGCTTTCCTAAGGAAGAAAGGACAGACTGAAGCAATGTTTTCAAAGCTTTACCTCTATAAAGTCCAGTTACCCCCTGGGAGGAACAGACTAGTCCTGTGTAAAGGGTCAACACAGCTTCTTCTTGCTTATCTTCCAGCGCAGAGGGAAATGTTCCCTGTAGTCTGACAGCCACAGGTACTGTGAACCCCAAGGGCTCTACTGTGCAGTCAGTGCAAACTGGTCAGGAAAGAAGCATTTAGTCTCCCTGTAGGTGAAGAGGGTGAAAGCTGGTGTTCTTTCTGCACCAACCTCCCTGTCCAGGAGTGCAACAGGACCTAATGCTAGGCAGTGGTGATGCTCTGTCCTTGGAAAGATACAAACATCAGCTGTATCTCAGCCAGCCTCGGGGCTGATATTTTTTCTTGAGTGCCACATAGATATGTGCTTCTAAAGCCCTGACCGAGTTCCATGTCAAATACAAGACTGACAGAGTCTCTGTGGTGTTTCTCCATGCAAATTGGGGCAGTCCTTTATAATGACAGGATCAATCTCAGGCATGGCCTTCACACAAAAAGAAAGAAAAACACTGACAGACAAAGCAGCAATGGTAAAACAGCTTCGAAAGTCACTCAGATAATCAGATAGATGCTGCAGAGTTGTCATGCACATACCTTAACGGTCCTTACTATTGAACAGCAAGCATACTTGAACACCACTTGGCTTAGTGGTTCACACGTCATGGCCCAAGAGACGAGTGTGCTGAATTACTGACCTTATTGGGAACTTCCAAGAACTAGCAAAAAGGAGCAAATAAGAATAAATTGCAATTCAAGAGAAGGTGTTTTCTGTTTCCTACTCCAGGTTGCCACACCTGGCTATGCCACCAAGAGTCTGAACAGAGAGCTGAAGGGCAGAATACCTGCTGAAGCACACAGCAACTCACATCCACCAAAATACTTTGGGTCTAGCTCACAAAATCGCCAAAAACTTGAGAGCTTGCATACTCCTCTGTAAATTTGACCTCTCCTTCTCATTCCTACCACTGCAAACCTTTGTATGTCAGACTCGCAGCCTCATACAATCAGCATTACAGTTATACTCTATAGATAGGTTTCTCATGTTAGAGTTTATAACCCAACCGCTTCCCCTCCCTGAAGGTAAGAAGGGAAGAAAGCGGTAAGAACATAAATGAGATTACACAGGTTATTTCCCCCTAAATCAGTAAGATTTATATGTTTTTAAGAAATCTTCATTAAAAAAAAGTTAAGCATGAACAGTTCTACAACATAAACAGGTGTGAATCCCATTGCCTGGTAAAGCCAGGAAACAGTTCATATCTCATCAGAAGCAGAAGTCCGCAGCCACGTGTTTTAATGACAGCCACGTGTTTTAAAGACAGCTTTTATATTAGTGTCTTTATTGTATTAAATTCTTGGTACTTAAATAACAATAATAATAATAATAATATCTAGACAGCACAGGGAAGATATAGGATGATACATAAGCATAAAAGTGCAAGAGGTAACTTAAGTCAAAGTGCCTACTGGTCAAAATTCAAAATGTCTACTGGTCAAACTGGTACAAACTGTGTCTAGAGGTCAAGCATAAATCAGACTGAGAGAAATCAAGGCCATTTTCTTTTCCTCTCATTTCCATCATAAGTCATCACAGCTAACATCAATCCAGTCTGAAGTGAGAACAGTTCCAAATGGGTGTACATGAGAGGAAAGCCAAGCCCACGTCTTGATGGAAAACGGATCCTCGTTTCCTCTGTGTAATGCCAATTAATCCACAGGCTTTGCTCTGAATATCCGAGCAGAGAGAGAGAATAGTAACTTCCATGCCACATTCAAGGGAGGCAGAGTCAGCAGCTGAACAGAAATGTAGCACTTAAGAACAGGGGGTACAGCGAGCCCTTGTTAGCTCCTCTGGAGTCACATCCCCCAGTTGATTTGTTGATTCCAGCCATAAAAGATGACTACGAGGAGGTTAAGTAACACTGCTCTTCATTGGAAAAATAAAAGGATTATCCTCACAGGTACAATTTTTCCATTCCCGTTTGTCTTATTTTACAATTTCAGAGATAAAATATCTTTTATAATACCAGCTCTTTATTGTGTTCATTCCCTTTAAAGGCAAATGGAGTTTAAAAGACCTTGTCACCAGAAGGGGGTGAGATGAGAGCGGAGGCAGACCTTTTATTAAACCTTTAAAAAGATTTCTAACTCATTTTGCAAGTGAAAACAACAAAACCCATAAAACTCTAGCGAAGGAGCTGTCATTGAGATTAAGCAGATCCAAACTCCGCCATCCATTTTTCATACTTCTCCAGGTCTGCAGCTGAAACAGATTTGGAGATTTTCTTCAGAGCCAGCTCAAAGTCCCCCTTGGTAACCGGCATCTGAAGCTCCTCTTTAGAAAGTGCACGAATCTCTTCTGGAGTTAAGCCGTTAATACGTCGTCTCATTGCCATTAGAGAGGCATCCCTGGAAATAACAGGACAATGTACAGGAGCTAATTGCTAGCAGCATGTGCTGTGAGCCTATGAATTTTGATTGTATTCTCTTGCTAGAAACCACTGGCAGGAACACTTAAGAGAGCATTTATTTATCACAGAAGATGCAGTTCGCCTTTTTCTTAGCTTCCATGTTCCCAGATCACTACATCAATTCAACGTAAAGAATGCACTGGCAACAAAATCCACTTAAGCATATGGTAAATGTGCAGAGATAATTAAAACTATAAAACTGAAAACCTTTCACAATCATTTGTGGAGATGAAATTTTACAACTTCAGTGCAGGAAAGAGCAGGGTGAGAGAGGAACTGCACTCAAAGATTTGGGTTTTTTTTAAAGTAGTGTAGATTTTGGACCCCCATCCTCTTAGATTTCAAGCTTCTCCCCACCTCACAGCCCAAAAGGACAGTCAGACAGTATTCAGAGTGCACCCCAGCTCTGTTGCCTGCTCACACACAGCACCTGAACCTGTAAAGGGAAGAGCGGGAGGCATCAGACCCTAGTGGCCTGTGGCCCTGCAGGGCTGGGGACATTGGTGCCTGTGGCTCCTCATGCTCCACCTGCTCCTTGGCTCCTCCCCAGCTCAGATGCTGCCAGCGTGGCCCACTAGCATGGAGAACACTGCTCATTTCTCACACCATGGCCCGTGTGCAGCCTGAAATTACATTTTTTCTTCCCCCAGGTTTTTCCCAGCAAGGGATAATACAGGCCTCAGGGAGAACAGGTAATTTAACTATTGCACTGCGTGACACACACCAAGTTTTCAAAACCATGGAGTCATTTCAACAATTTCAGCAAAGCAGCAGGGGAAGGAAAAAAAAAATCCCAAGCCATGTTCTTAAAGGATCGGTTTCTCTCAGCAGGGATCCTAACATTATAAGGGACACAGACTTTCTTCTAACAAGTTTTTTCAGCTATCTATCCTCCACAGAAAAGACTCGTTTTTCAAAAAATAAACCAAATTGAACAAACTGTGGGAACAGGATGGAAATAAATTCAATACTAATGTTATAAACTGTCCATATCACCTTTTTACCTGGAAGATACAGGAAGAAACCTAACTGTGCTGCACTAGGGGCTGTCCAAACATATAGCATATAGAATCCCCCAAGAAGTACTCTCTGAAAGGTTCCTTTGCATCACAAAATTCTACCTCTTAAGCTCATGGGATTACAAAAAAAAAAAAAAAAGAAAAAAGAAAATCCAAACCCGTTTTGCACTACATTAACAAATGCAGCAAATGCAGACAATGGTAACATCAGATTTTTTTTTTTTTTTCCTATTCAGATCCCAGAAAACTTAACCACATCTTGCAGAAAGACTCCATGGTCTTGAGACCGCTCCACATGACAGTAATGCGTGATTCCAGTCAATAGGTTTGGGCCTCAAGCCTAGCCACTCTTAGCATGGCTTCAGATGTGGTGGGTATTGCCTTTTATCATGTAATGCAAATGATGACTTTCCATGCAGTTTTATTTGCAAATTAAGGGGAGTGAGATACCTGCAAACATTAGTGATGTCGGCACCAGAATAGCCTTCAATCTTCTCAGCAATTTCTTCAAGGCTGATATCAGGATCTAGTTCTACTTCTCGAAGATTAATCTTAAGAAGTTCTGCTCTGCCTTTTGCTACAACATAAAATGAGTTGTTTGCAGACTTGCAAGAGTAATATTAAAAAAAAAGATATAAACACAACTTTGATTTTTCAGTGAAATGTACAAACAAAAGGATTTCATATAAGAAAAGACACAGATCATAGCAAAGTGTGCAATCAACTACAGTATGATATATGGTTAAAAGCTGTATATTAAAACAGCATGCTCTAGAGACATTTTCCAAAGTCGTATGTCACTAAAAATGTCTGTTACGTCTCAGGTGACAAAGCATTTGGTGACACACCACCCAAGGGCACAACAGCACAATCCTGTAAATGTCTGCTTCTTCTCACATCCTTTTGGATTCACTCACTGTTCAAGTGTTTGATTGCGTATTATTCACAGTTTCATTAGAACCACAATGAGGATTCTGTTAACAGAGCTTCAGACAGAGCAAACCCCTTAACAATAGGCTGAACTTTGAGCATATGTTTAAGCACTTTACTCAGTCGGGACACACAAAAGCTGCTGCAGCCTGATAGAAAACAGATAACATTCATACAGTAAACATATATTAATGTATTTACAATACAAGTGTCCTGGCATCCCACTTTCAGACCTAGCTGCAGTGTGCACACAGTGGTAACAAGCTCTGTAAATGAGCACTTAGGCAGCCAGTTAACCATGGGTCTTATAGAGGACACATGTGCATATGTGCGTTGGGCTACATACGTTAAACAGCCTAGGCTTTTAACAAGGAATTCACATTTGACAGCTTAGGCCTCAATGTTACAGTTGCACAAGGGTGGTGAAGAAGAGAACGAATGCTTTCCTGGCTTTTCCTGTACAGAAAAATATACCAGCTCAGCATCTTTATTTCCACAGTGACCAATTTTGATGAGCTAGAAAACAGGGCAACCACAACAGAAGAAGCAGCAGCAGCAGGAAAGGCTAAAAGTCTTAAGGAAATGTCCACACTTACGTTTTATTTATTGATGTTCCTAGTTAAGGAGGTTTTTTTTTTTAAATTTCAGGGGAGAGGGGAAATATAAAAGAAGCTAGAAAGCTTGTCTAAAGCTGCTGGTTTTGTGTGCTTTGCAGAACTGTCAAGAATATAGAGTTATCAATCACACACAACTGGCACTAGCTATAAAATGGGGATATATTATTTACAGAGCACAATGTACATACAGCGTACCTGCAGAGCGCATCCTGTATCAAAGAACATTCTTCTAATCTTTGCTATGGGACTAAGCAAGTCCTTGCAGTATTTTGAAAACGGAACACGGTAGAATATATACTTGCATCAAATTCCAGGATATACAGGTGACTATATGACATATCATATCACTTTTTTTTCTCCAATTAAAATGCCTGATCACATCAAAGCACACAGCACAATTATAAACGCATCATTTAGACTCTCCCAGAACAGCTCAATGTTCTTATTTACACAATAGATGCAAGAAAACATGAGATTGGAAATAAAACTGAAGCACATCTCATATGCTGTCCAGGATGTAATATACTGTGCCAAAAAAAAAAAAAAAAAAGAAAAAAAAAAAAATCTGGTTTAATTAGAAACAAGACCAAAAAGCTGATAGGATTTTAAACTAATTGTTCATAAAGACAGGCATCCTGTTAGGAGCTGTTACCAGCTGTAAGCTGCAGAGACAAGCTGTAGAACTATTAAGTGTCCTTATACCTGCTAAACTCAATCTCCACTGCTGTCACCATGAACACGCATCTTGTTATCTTGAGTGCTCATGCAGGGAGATGAGGCATCCACTGTACCAAAAAGAAACGAAGCTTTGCAAACTTCAAGTGATAGGAATCTCAAAATTAATAGGACAGGTGAATGACAGCTAGGAAAGACAATACAAGCTGAGGCATCTTAGGGCAGGAAAGCAATCAGCCTGCTGCATTCTGAGTGACTCGAAGCACAGTCATAAAGGCGAGCAAGCAGTGATTTACAAGGAACTAAGCCTGTAAGTGAAAATTCATGGATCCACTTCTTTGCATTTGTCTGCGAGGGCAGAGAGTGCATTTGCAATATTTCCGAACATGTCCAAAGGCTGCCTTTGATGATCACTCAAGGACTGACTGTTAAACATTTAAAATAATTCCAGGCTCATTAAAACTAACTCTCTTTCAAAATGTAAGAACCCATCAATGGGCTTGCAATGAAATGCCGCAGCTCTTTGTTTTTAAGCCCGCAAGCGAGTCGTTTTTTTTTCTTCTTTCTCTCACTCTCTTTAAAAATAAAGCAATTCTGCCAAACAATTAACCCCCGAATTTCACTGCTCATCACAAAAACATAAAGATTCCTCCCAAACCCAACAGTCCTGCAGTAATCCTCAGCTCATCTCGCAAAGGCCATTTTAAAGGAAAATGCTTGTAGCAAACATACCTGTAGGCAAAGGTATATAAATCCTCTTCTCCAGTCTCCGTCGGAGAGCTTCATCAATATCCCAGGGAAAATTTGTAGCAGCTAATACCATAACCATCTTAGAAGGGTCATCATTTTCCAAAGCACCACCTACCCCTGCAAGCACGACAGTTTAGAGCAATTTTAATCCACAGTTCTTATTGATTGAGATGTGTGCTAAGAAACACCGTACAAACATTGCAAAAGCCTGGCCAAAGCTAAGCAACAGTTCTCTAGCTGATCCAAAGTGCCTCTTTCCAACCTTCTCTTAGCTTGAGTATGATCAGACCACCATTGTCACAGAGAGGGGGAAAGTTCATTCTTTTGCTGAGTCAGGAAGAGCTTTCTTTGACAGTTAGTAACAGTCATACGTGAGTGTGTAGCCCTACTAGTCCCACCTCAAATGCTATCTCTGTCAAATATGGACACAGAAGAAATAGGAATCAATCCTCGGCCCCCCCAAACAAAGACTGCAAAGAAACTACCACTTCAGGGCAAAATGTTGCCTACCCTGAGTTCATCACAATGAACCTGCAGGTTTGAGGACATTTTACATAGCAGTTAAACAATAGCTGCAATACAGAGGTGGTTATCGAACCACTACGCCGTACGATATTCCTCACATGGGCATCCTCGTCATGTGAGCTTTCACAGAACAGGTACTAAATCTGACTAAAAGGGTACCATCAGCTGCCACCTACTATTTGCTACAGCAAAATCTGATCTTACAGTGCGGTGCCTGAGCTGGAGACTCTAGGGAAGGAGAGAAATTTGTTTAAATTGCATCAAATTTAAAGACCTGCCTTACGCTGCACAAATCTCAATTATCTGCTTCTCCCAGAATCTGTGTCACTTAAATAGGAGTTCTCAATTTACCAACAAAATGGCCTTTCTGGAAAAAATAAAGCAAAACATGCTTTCCAGTTATCTGCCTTTCGAACACTCCAAAATTACATTGCTGTCACATTCTGCCTTATTACTCTCCTATCCATAAAGCCAGGTTTTCCAGATTGCTGAAGTTATTACATTGCCACCCATAAAGGAACATTGCCCCGGCCCCAAAGCCAGATCTAACACACTTGTTACCATCCATTTGCACAAGCAGCTCCGACTTGACTCTGCGACTCGCCTCGTGTTCATCAGACGTGCCTCTGCGGCTGCACATGGAATCGATCTCGTCAATGAAGATGGTTGTTGGAGCGTAAAACCTCGCCTTTATTCAAATGAAAACACCACTATTAAGGCTTGCAGCAGCAAGCACGGGCCCTCATCAGATGATGACCCAGTCCCACTAGACATACTACATACGTATTTTCCCTGCCTGTCACAAGAAAATAATTCAAGATCTTGATTTACAAACTGTGTGGCATATGCTGAAGTTTATACGCTGTAAATTGTGCTCCTTGTGTCAGAGTCTGTCAGCGTTGGTTGGTTTTCCTCAGCAACTGGTCTTGCAAAGGGGAAAAGGAACACAAAATACAGGCAGTTTTCATGTCCACGTGTTTCTGCTGGTGAAGGGTAAAGCACAGGGGACAGAAGGGAGCTCAGCCTATCTCAACAGAGACAGGATTTAACTGAGAGTTTTGTACAAGTGCAGTGAGGATCCCAAAGGGGTCAATGACTCTTCAGTATAGGTACACACAGGCATATCTGTCACATAGCCTGCATGACAGACTGCATTCACAACTTCATTGAGAGGCTTGTGTCCATCATTCAGAACAGAAACAGAACTAAAACATGTATTACTTCTAGAAAAACAGTTTCAAATCCCTTCCAATTTCAACTCTACTTCCTCTGGGCTTATTATCCCATAACCAAATAAGAACTGAATTTCTGTCAAGGTCACAACTATGTTTAGTCTGGAAAACACTATCCTAAACATGGGTGATGAACTATTTCCTCCTTACTCCTCAACAACATACCAGAAAAGGATGGAAACACACAGGTTATTTTTTTTCCTAACTGAGCAGGTGTTGGCTCAATGAACTCTGCGCTTCCAACGCGCTATTGGAGGGTTGGGAAACCACGTCCTTTCTCACCTTAGTGATCCTCAGATCACATCATCAAGGACATACCATTTCAAACAAGAGGCGGACAAGCTTCTCAGATTCACCCCTGTATTTAGATGTCAGGGTAGAGGAAGACACATTGAAGAATGTTGTTCCACATTCTGTAGCAACAGCTTTTGCTAGCATTGTTTTGCCAGTGCCAGGCGGACCAACCATCAGCACACCCTGAAAGGTGAAAACAAAGGTGATAAACAACAAAGAAAGAAACTTTGTAACTGGTACTCTACACTACATCTCAATATGATCCAAGATCTGTATTTAAATTGTTCAGTAACATCATCATCATCACTAGAAAAGACAAGAATTCTGCTTTCAAGAACAGCATGGAAGTGTTCTGTGATTTCTTAGCACTCCAAGAGAGTAAATGTTGCTGCATCTATCACCTGAGAAGTGGACAACAGATTTACAGCCTTGCTCTGAATAAGACAGAGCCTGGACTTGAACTTGGGCCTTTCCCAACTCACAAGGCGCTGCACAGGCAGATGAAGACAGCAAAGTCTTCTTTTTGAACAAAGGCCCCTTCACAAAGAAAGCTTCACAGAAACTAGAAGACTTTTGCAGAAAGTTGTGTCCCCTCAGCAGAGCATTTTTCTGTCGAAAAACATTTTGCCAAAAAGATCCTGACGATGCATATGTATGAATCTGGCTGCTTTTTTTACATTTATGTATGCACGAGAGCATTCACTGAATACAATGGTTTGTCATACTGTTTAATAATCTCTTTGTATCAGTACTTCTGTGGCCATACTACTGCATCTTAGCAATTCCTGGATGAAACACCATCCTCACCACACTGCTGGATGGCAGAACAGCGCTGCTATTTCTGATTGACAGATTAGCGACTGTTGCTCACGTGGACTATGCTCAGTTCCACAAAAGCCTAATATGAACCTCAGTTATTATTCAGAAAGTCTTAAAACTAGGAAACTGAACTAGAATTGTTAAGTCCCAGGTTGGCATCCGCGTCATAGAATCATCTAGGTTGAAAAAGAACTTTAAAATCATCGAGTCCAACCACAAACCTAACACTGCCAAGTTTGTACCATCAGAGTGTCTTTCCATCTGTGGTCTGTCTGAAAAGAGGGAGTAAGGAGCACACATCTCTGCAGCTCAGCACAACGTATCCATCATTACACAAGTGGGTTTTTAGACAGACACATGGTGCTCTCAGGACCGATGTTAAAACTGTAGCACTGAGACTGGTTAATCACTCTTGACAATATTTCTAAAACCAGTTATCTTTATGGATAGTCTTCCCAGTCCTTTCAGCAGCAGTGCTGGAGAGGGACAATGTTCCATGTCTGCCTAGCACCAGAATAGGGCACTGTGTTTTTAAGCACAGCACTGTGAAAATGGAAGTGCTCAAGCAGCTTGGGTTTTTACTCCCTCCCAACTGCAAGATCTCATTACATGCTAACAAGAGTTTCCTAAAGTAAAGTTGTACTGTGTTGCAAGGGTAATCAAATTAGCTAGAATTAGAACTGCACATCATAATGTTCTTCTCAATTAATAACTTACAGAAAATGCCACGGCAATAAAATATCTGTTAAATGCAAGCTACATAGCAAATTAGATTTCATCTTTTCCTCACAAAATTTACTTCAAAAAGCACAAAGAATGACATAGAAGAGATCTATAAAAACAAATCAACCGGGAAGGCAATTATTCAAAAATGTACTCTTCAAAAGCAATAGTCTCTCTGTACTCCATTTTCCATTAACTCTTAATACCTTTATTGCCATTTAACACTGAGCTAATGCAAGCTCAACATACATTCATCGGTAAATTAAGTTAGAAACGTTCACCCACCATCCGTACAGCTAACAGCCCAGGATCACTCCTCAGGCTGCCCAAGGTTTCCTAAGATCCAGAGCAGCAAGCATAAAAAGTAAATGGACCCTTTTTCTCCCCATCAACATTCAGACATATACTGTGATTTAAGTTGCTGCACAGTCATACCGATAGTACAATAATATTGCGAGTACAGCCCTGGAGGATTGGGTGAAAATTATTCAGCCTGTGATATGCAGTTCAGAGATGACTTAACGTTCTCTCCGAGATCCAAACGTGTGTAATGTTTTAAGACAAGCTGCATCTCAATTCAAATCACATTTGACCCCTGTGTTTGACAAAGTGTGTTTACTGCAGGACCTGGTAATACAAGGGACTGATGTAATTTTTTTGGGTACTGCTTTGGTCCTCCATTATGATGGAAGGTCAAATTCTGGCTTCAGTTACACGTGCCACTCACAGCTGAAATCGAAGCCCATCACTTTGCAACTCCTGTCTACTACAGCGAGCATTACCTTGCACGTGATACTGGTGGCATTTTCTATGTGTATAACACAGGTGCAAAGCAGCCACACCAGGTGTAAAGCCAGGGGAAAAACAAGCTCTCTGGGGATAAAGATGATAGAAATATCAGTTAAAAAAAAAAAAAAGAAAAAAGAAAAAAAGAACTTGAGTTCTCAGCAAACCAAGATGTGCACGGTTGCAAACAGAAACACATAGGATCAAGTTGCTCTTTCTCTCTGCAAACTAGAGGCTGCCACTTACTAGCTAAAATCCTTGACAAACACAAAGACTTCTTTATTCTTCCTCTAAGGCTCTGTTAATCCAAAGTATTCCAATAAGAAGCTGAAATGCACCGCGGGGAGTAAGTGTTTTGATGAAATCACTGCAGGGTTACTTCTTGTTGTTGTAACAATCACTAGCAGAGCAGTGGGAAGCACAGCGAGCAAGCGGGCCTTCTTGGCACGAAACAGTTTGGAGAAAAAGAAAGAGCAAGCCCGGGGATGCTCAGAAACCCGCGGCTGGAACTACACAGCACCTGTGTTGAATCAGGAAAGCCAGCTGGCTCCTTCAATACAAGGCACTGGCTTCTGAATGCAGGCAGAAACTGTGAGGGTTGTCTTGGGAATTGTTCTCGGGAGAGCCTGAACATCCAAAACCAGCTTTGGCTGCCTTTTCCCTGAATTATTGTCCTGAATGCCGAGGCTCAACAAATGCCTGCTGCTACACTGATTACTGCAAGAAACAGTCTTCCCTTCAAAACTTCTCATCCTTGTAGCACAGTCAGAGGTCAACAGTAGGGAAAATACATGCTGTTCTGTGTGAAAAATAAATTCAGGAGAGTTACAGCTTCACAAGTCACCAGGGAAAAGGCTAACAATGAAGACTCTTCATGGACCTGTCAGAAATCAATTTGCATTTCAGACTGAAGAGAGGAAATGATCTTAGATTTTTTTTCCATGTCTACAACCACCTAGTTTTCAGAGGCGACACCACTCAGCAGGAAAAGATAATCTCACGCAAAGAAATGGAGACTGTAACTCTTTAAAAGATCAGGTTGTTGTTTCTTTATCCACTGCCACAACGCTCGGACACAAGGCCAGTGGCACTCTTCACATTCCCTGCAGTCTGTTGAGATACCTGCCTTAAAGACAGATGGCCAGTACATCCTCTGGGCATGTTAATAGGTGAAAAAAAGAGGCGTAACAGCTCTTCACTGCCTTAAAAGTTTTAAAAGACTGGACAGACAGGGACCCCATATTCTAAAATAAGGGTATGGATCAACTTCCTTTATGCCAAGAGAAAAAGAGAGAGACTCAGCTGTTCAAAAGACACTAAAATCTCACTCTACACTTTTAACCCACAATATCTAGGCTCTGTCCAAGCTGATAGCTTGGTTAACCTTAAGGTTAACCTCAAGGTTAACCTCAAGTCCACTGGTACTGACCACAAGCACTCTTAAACCTCAAAGGCCATTTAGCCTGTGGCTGACTCTAGGTTTAGGCTGCCCCCTGCAACTCACTACAATCTCCGTGAAGAGCCCTCAAGCAGCAATCTCCCAGCTCCCGCTCATTTCCAACTTCCCTTCTTTACTGGCTGTAGACAAAACCCCAGGAATGGCAAGTCCTCCACTCATCAGTTCCTACAGGGCTTTGTTTAGTAAATAGGCAGAATAATAGGGATCTAGGACTAGTTTAGGCTAGAGAACAGCTTTGAGAGTCAGGCCTAAGTATAAAGCCAGAGTATGAAGCTCAAGCCAGTAAAGACTGGGCAAGTGTTAGTAACACAAGATCTGATACATGCTACTGAACCAGAGGACTAAACCACAACTGCTTGCATACACAGCATTCACTGCCTTGCAGACTCAGAATAACAATTTGCAGCAGTTTCTTTTCCCCAGTAATCCTCAGTAACCGGAAAGTCTTTGTGTTGTGACTGGTTATTCCCCAAACAAGTGTAAACCCATTCCGCAACAAAAGCAAGATAGTTTTACTTTCTGTTCACAGAAATGCTCAGAAACCTCGTCCCTCCTCTTCCTTTTCAGCTGTAAGCAAGGCCCAGACTGGGCTCCATCAGCCAGACCAGCTCAGTCCTGTACATCCTGTTGCCTCACTTGCAGCTCATTCTCCCACTGAATTTCTCCCACTCCAGCGGTAGCTATGCCCGGCTCCAAGTCTACCCACAAAGCTAAACCATCACTTGGATGAAGCCTCTCTCTCCTTGCTTCCTTGCACCACCCAGCTTGCAGTCTGCAGTCTGACTGAGAGATAGTTGCCACATGCGGAATGAAACAGTCCAAGAACTGCTTTCCTCCATGAAGTGTTGAAGAGCAGCCACCATAATCCTAAACAGACCGGTCTATTAAGCATTTCTGCTTCTGTCAATATACCCTATATGCTTGCTCACATGTACAAACTGACATACAGCAGAAAAGGACCTGGGGGTGCTGGCAGATGCCAACTGAACATGAGCCAGCAGTGTGCCCAGGTGGCCAAGAAGGCCAACAGCATCCTGGCTTGTATCAAAAACAGTGTGTTCAGCAAGAGTAGAGAAGTGATCGTGCCCCTGTACTCAGCACTGGTTGAGTACTGTGTCCAGTTTTGGGCTCCATAGTATAAAGAAGACTTTGAGGTGCTGGAGCAAGTTCAGAGAAGGACAACGAAGCTGGTAAAGTGTCTGGAGAAAATGTCTTATGAAGAGCTCCTGAGGGGGCTGGGGTTGTTTAGTCAGGAGAAGAGGAGGCTGAGAGGAGACCTTATCACTCTCTACAACTACCTGAAAGGATGTTGTAGTGAAGTAGGTGTTGGTGTCTTCTCCCAGGTGACTAGTGATAGGACAAGAGGAAATGAGCTTAAGTTGCACCACAGGAGGTTTAGGGTGGATATTAGGAGAAAATTTTTTACTGAGAGAGTGGTGAGGCATTGGAACAGACTGCCCAGGGAGGTGGTGCAGTCACCATCCCTGGAGGTGTTCAAAAAAATGTCTAGATGTGGCACTTCAGGACATGGTTTAGTGTTCCTGATAATATTAAGTAGATGGTTTGACTTGATGACCTTGCAGGTCACTTCCAACCTTAATGACTCTATGATTCTATAGAAAGTATTATAACGTAAACAAGCTATGGCTAAGTAAATAAATAAAAAAATACTATTACTGTAAAGCCTGCATGCACTTCCAGCTGTGCATTTTACAGGAATCACTATAAGAGGATTTCACGAACAAATTCCTGATTCCATTTGCCTTTTTAGTCTTCTACTACAGGCATCCATACAGCTTGCCATTTACTAAAACATCAAATTCCCACCTTCCAAGGTCTTCTGATCCCTCTGAAAAAATCGGGCATCCACATTGGAAGAACAACAGCTTCTCTTAATAATTTCTTGGCTTCTTCCAAATCAGCTATGTCATCCCTGTGAAAGATGAAGAAATTTGTGTAAGATTCCCATGCAACAATATTTCTTTTATTTTTATACAAAACAGAAAAGCTTTTCACTTAGTACCATCTCTTTTAGCACGCCAGTATCTGCCTCATGAGAGCACTCCTATAATCCTGTGACCTAAAATTGAATCCGCTTTTGAAAGGTGGAGAAAAAATAATTTTCAACTCAAGTTACCCAGAGCTGCTTAATTAAAAATTGCTTTGGACACCGTGAACACCAAAGCGGCATCTTGAAAGTCCTCTGGAGTGCACTTTCCTTCCAGCAGTACCTGTAACAGCTCTACTGCACATAATATCAGTTAGCAGCAAACGCTTAACTGTAATCAAATTAATAAACTGTTAAAACCAGAAGACCTTGTTTTGCTTATCTGTAGAAGATTATGACGGCTGCTTTAAGGGTTACAAGAAGGATAATTCCTCTACTTGTCCACACTGGCAAAACCACTTGAATTTGAGAAAATCCTCATACCAATGAATGCTTGGATTCCTTGATACAATGTCCCTTTCAAGAGCTTCGACCAAGTCTTTGTCGTAACCTGCCCCATCAAATTTTGGAATTTCTCCATCACCAACTTCCTGGGGTGTTTTCTTTCCCTAGAAGTGAAAGTCATACAGCCTCATAAGGACATTATTCTTTCAACACATCCTTTGTTAGCAATAGATAGCAATATTGTCTGGTTCACCTCTGTAGAAGCCACAAGGAGGTATCTAGCTTTAACACAGTTATCTCAGCACCGTGATGGCCAGCAAAACTAACACGTTCACACCCTACACTCCACAGAGTCCCCAGACACCTGTGGTTGCTTCCACAACAGCACCATGCTTCTTTCACAGGCGCAGCTCACGGTGATAAAACCCCATCAGAGCTCATTTCATAGCACGGTAGGTAAGTTGGCTGGTTGCTTTTAAAGCAGCAAGCCAGGCCCTCGTTAACAGTGCCAGACCACTCTTTTAGACAACTGACACTCTTCCTGGGCAGCCAAAGGTACAAATGCAGAAACAACCTTCCAAAGCAGGCTGCGTCATGACTTAATGCTACATTAACTCCCGGCTGAAGACCAGCGCGGCCAAAGCGTCTTTTAAAGATACTACGCCTGCCAGAGCTAAACTACTGGCACCCCATCACCACTTGAAAAAGAACACAAAAGCTGTCACACCCATTGTTGTTGACGGAGGAAAACTGGGAAGATTCTCTCCCCTTGTTTAATTAAAGCCTTCCTGCCCAGCAATTTCTGCTTTTCTCAATTGCAAACGATCTGTTTCCCACTCTCACTCACAGACCGGCTTCACAAACAGTTAAAATGCTTTTAAAAGGGCATATTTACTTAAAAGTTGCACCGAAAGCCCTAAAGAAGCTCCTCAAAACGGCCCAGAGTTTCTAGTTAATACTTCCACGGGGCCGTTAAGCTTATCGGGGTGAAGCAACATCTTCCCTTTGAAGCATGAGGGCTCACCCTCCTCCTCTCCCACTTCAGAAGGAAAACCGCTTCCCCTCCCAGCTCAAGGGCTGCGTTGGGCTGTGCCTGAAAAGCAGCTGCGCTGCTCTAACCGAGGAGGCTGAGCGGGGAGCTACTTTAGGACCCTTAACTCAGCTTCTGAACACTATCAGCAGCAACTTAAAGAATCCCAGCTGGCTGGACAAAAGCGGCCTAGGCAAAGGCGGGCTGAGAGGCAGCTGGAGACACACAAATAACCTCGCAGTGGAAAAAGGTAGCAATTACACCCCTCCCAGTTGCCGTTTGCCCACGAGGCCTGTGAGGGAGCAGTTTATCTTCCCACTACTTTTATTTCTTGCTTCCAAGTGAACTCTGTGCTGTTTAGTACTCCCAGATCAGGGCTTTTTGTTTTTGTTGGTTTTGTGTTGCAATGGAAATGAAGCTGAAAGTTGTGTTTAGACAAAAAGCTGGTGTCAAAAATGTAATGGTGTGGCATAAAAGGAAATGGAGAAAAAAGCCCTGTAGAGTTTGTAAAGACTTCAGGAGAGAGAAAATGGAATCCAAATGCGACCACAAAAAAGAAAAGGGGGGGGGGGGGGGGGGGGGGTGTGTGTGGAGGAAAAGTGACTATGAAATGAAAAGCATTTGCTGTCTGTCGCCCACTTTTATCCGTATGCGATGGACTGGCTTTCCTAGTGGAAGAGTTTTTCTGCACATCTCAAAACAAATCGCATGTTTTGATTTTATTTCTGGGTGGAAGCGAGGGAAGGCGGCTCTCGGAAGCAGGAGGCGGCAAGGGCGGACCTGCTGCAGCGCTGCGGGGGAGGCTGAAGCAGCAGCTCGACCCACCGTACCCGAGCCCGGCGGGCGCTGCCCGTTTGCAGTGCCAGCAGCGCGGTGAGCACGCAAACCAGGCGGTGCAGACGACAGCGGGCCGGGTTGTGACGCGGCTAAAAGAAGCCGGGGGAAAAAAAAAAAAAAAAAAAAAAGGCAAGAAAAGGAGAAAGAAAAACTCG
>WTSP01013940.1:0-27507 GCA_025331215.1 Actenoides lindsayi
GGATGGGAGTGCAAGAGTGGGGCGCGGTGCGTAGGGGGAGCGGGCGGGGGAAAGCGCAGGACGTGAGAGCGCAGGGAAAAGGAGGGGCAGGGGGAAGAGCGGGGGGGGGGGGGGGGGGCGCGTGAAGCTGCGTGCCGAAGACACCTTCGTGCTGCGAGAGCAGAGTCACCCTGACCGACTAGCCTGGCTGTGCTGTCGTGTGTCCCTGCGCCAGAGGAGACAACAAACTCCACCGGAGTCAGGGAGTTTGCTGCGGGGCAAAGTGACAGGCAGGTTTTGTCCGTATCCCAAACGTAAAACGACGGCCCTAGGTTTCCCTAAGGAAAAGCCTGTGACCCGCTACTGCGACAGGAACCCGGTGACAATCTGGGACAGCGGTGCCACGTGACAACCAGTGCAGCTTTTTGTTCGGAGGCAATCTGATGGCTGCCTGGTTGAGTTTGGAAACCAACAGCAGAAGCTCTTCCACCATCCAACCCCATTATAAAAACGACAAACCCCACCCTCCAAGAAGCATTTGGGAAACAGATGTCAATCCAGCCCCGAGCCTGCAACGTGGGAAGGATGCAAAACTATGTCGAGACTATGTGCTTGCAGAAGGGTGGAAATTTGGGTAACCCAAGTAGAATGAGGAAAGTCAGCAGGAGCCAATGGACTGGTGAGGGCGTGGGAGGACATGGAAAGATGCAGAAAAGAGCTGTTTCAAGTGAGAAAGTCTGGCCATGAATGGAACTAACTAGACTAGAGGAGAAACATCAGGCCTTCCAAGGAAAGATAAAGTGCTAGATTGAAGGGAAAAACATGCTCAACAACTTCCCCTATTTTTAACCTCCACTCTGTGCATAGTGATGAATGAAAGCTTTTTTTGGAAAGCTTCTGCTGTTTCTGTTGCACTGCAAACTTGCAGTCTAAGGCTCCTAAAGGGAAATTCTTATCTGTGCCAAGTCCATATGGGCACATGGAATTAGCACAGCTAGAAACAGCTGCAAGGAAGAAGGGAGGGTCTACCTGTTAGTGATCAAGACCCACCAGTTTTAGCCATCGACGTCTACTCAGAAAAATTCTGCAGCTTATGCCTGAAGAGAAGCCCTCAGGTAGGGATATAAAGAGCTTTTGTGTGTTGCAGAAACACTGGCCAACAGGAATGAAGCGATCCATGAAAAGCCAGAAAAGTTAGGATGATGACCTTAGAGCTCCATGCATCAGAAATGCTGCACAAATCCTGTAGTCTGGAAGTAAAGAGCAGGACAATGTGTGGAGACTGCCTCAAAACCGAGACCACCTCGCAAAGGAATGACCCAAACCCACACCACTTGATACAAAAGGTTTTCATTCAGAGTCTCAGTGGAAGGTATGAATATGCTTCAGTTCTTAAAAACAAAATGGAAAAAAACCTATCCTTTGAGATAATGCAATGGGCTCACACAAATGCTGTAAGAGGAACAGGATACGGACTTGAAGCAGTTAGCCACCTGCAAATAGATTTTTACATTCATGATTCGAATTTGCAGCTGGATCTGTAATTTAGGATTCAAATTGACTTGAACAGATGCAAATTTTACCTTGCGCCTCACGCAACGAAATGGCCAAAACGTCCACAGGTCACACAGAAGCTCTGGGACCTCGAAGTAAAGCACTTTGTTCAACAAGCAACACGTTTGTACAACTGAATGCTGCCATGTCCTCTTCAGACCGTGTTGCAAATCTATCTGTGGTACGGTGCAATCTTTGGAAATACATTTGCCTTCAGGTACATACTACACACGCGCTCAGAAACGCAAGCAATTTTTTTAGAGGGAAGCAGTAAAATCCTAACGATGTGACTATTTCACCTCTAATACCCTCTTTGTTGTAGGCTATACAAAAGACACCACAGGAGTCCGAGTCCTTGGGCTGGGTTTCCACAGAAGAAGCTGGCACTTGGGCAGAGTCCTGCCGGACCTGACGTAGCTGTCACCATTGCATTTGCCTGAGGAGGGTGCTGAATTGAAGAGTTAGGCTGGATATTTTACCCGCTGATCAGAATTCAATTTTAAAGTCTGGCTAAGTGAGAATGAAAGGTCCACAAGGCCAAAGAGAACATTCTGTCTGCTGAGGATCCAAGAAGGGGGAAAGCTTTAATGACCGCAATTAGAAAGTGAACGGGTTAGAGGTCTCACAGCAGGGTTGGAGTCACATCCATCAGTGTGTGATCACTGTTTTGACAAGCTCAGCATCACCTTGTCTAGTTACTTTGGCTCCACTGTAAAATATTTCACGGGAAGGATATTCAAAATGGTTTCACCAGAAAAAAAAAAGAGTCCATGTTGATACAGAACTGCCTGATTTTCAGGCAAAATGACAGGTTCCTGGGTCTGTAACAACTTTTCTGTCCTAAATAATAAAAAATGTAAAAAAACAAAGTTCTTGTAACAGGATTTTCCATCGAGTAAGTATAACTGATCTTTAAAAGGGAGGAGAAACTTCCAAACAGACTGAAAAAAAAGCGTTGGCTAGCATGTTGGATAATAACTTGCAGTTGAGCTCAACCAACTTCTAGAGATATCTCAGACCTGCCCACAAAGTGGATGCTGAGAGTGACAGAACTTACATTGTGGAAAACTCTTACAGTTAATACGAACATCTGGTTTTGACATTAAAGATTTTTGGTACGTTGTTGCTGCCAAGTAACCATCCAAAGGGGGAGAGTTATTCGACGGGATGTACAACTGTGAACTGAGTTTTAATTGACCAGCTGCAAGCACAGCATCATCCCCCAGCACAGGTACCCAGCCCCTCTTCCTCAGTATGAAACCAAACCAGGGAAATGCTGCAGTCCTGAGAATTGCTTCAGTGTCTAGGTACAAGCCTGGTCCTCCTCACTATAGACAGAAAGAGGGAAAATGGAATTCTACTTCCAAAACATCCTCTAAAATTACTCACAATAGAATGAAAAAAAATAGACTCAAAACAGGACCTCAGAGATCAACTACCCAAAATTCATATGCAGACACACGCAGCAAAAGCCATGTCTGAACCTAAACACCTTGACTTCTGAGAATGTTCAAAACCAGGATTTTTCCCTCACCTGCTCCAGAAAGAAAGGAAAACTTAGAACAATGTGAGATTAAAATTACTTTCCTGTCTCACTGATGAAACAAATTCAAGACAGACAGGTATTTTGCTGACCCTCTACACCCTCTGGACCAAACTGATGAGCTCTTAGGGACAGACACCATCTTCTAGCTCCGAAAGTAACAGGCTTGGGGAAACCACAAATGAAGACAGACCCCAAAAGAATCTATTTCAAGACCTGGTATCATCTTTTCATTTTCCCTGCTTTTGAAAAAGTCACCCTCTGTGTGTATAGCATATCTATGGAGCAGGAGCTGTGGACCAAAGTGTTTTCAGCCACCTGCAAGCCCCCCACGTGCCCTCAAGGGGTCAGCTAACAGACTGGTGTGCTAAGGCAGTTCACCCTCAGCTCAGCAATTCCACTTGTTCTGTCTGTCCAGACCCGGGATACTTTAGCCTTTCAACTCTACATACCACCCTGAGAGGATGGAGGAAGAAAAGCATCAATATGGCAGGGATACAGCCTGCCTTCAAAGTGACATGTAGCTCTAGGTCTAAATCACACAGGCACATAAATTGTCTCTTGGTGTTGGAGATGCTTCAACCTGACAGTGTGGTTAGCAACCCAGATCTAACGTCAGTGGGTACTGACAGTAAGTAATTCATACTCAAGGTCACTGTCCATAGTCCTGTCACACGGAGCCCCGCAGAGACTCTTTATTGCCTGATGGTTTCAGAGAGCGATGACCAAAAGCGAATAATTCTGATTTGGTTTGGTGTCTTCCAGGGCATTCTGCCATCCTAGAAATAGTAAGCGAAAGAGCTGGATAAATCAGTTAAAAAAAAAAAGTAGAAAAAAGAAACAGATCAGTGTACAGCAGACAGGCAGCCCTGGAAAAGCCAGTTTATCTGGGTAGCAGTGACTCAGCAGCACTCCTTCCTAACCCCACTTCATCCTGCTTGTTGCCATTAACACCTCTGCAACGGCAAGTCTGCTGCAGCCGATTCATAACAACATTAGACTGATAACAAGTGAGATTACAAAAGTATTGGCCATCAAATTTACTTCAGTGCTCTGTTTGGCTGTGTCATTTCCACTGAGTGCCAGCCTGTTTGCAGAGAGGAAATTCTGTGTAGCTGACCTTGGGAAAAAAACATCTTGTTTACCCGGAGCAGGTCTGAGGAAAATTGTCCAAAGCATTTCTGCTGATCTAAACAGCTGCAGTGATCCGTCATAACAGGGTGAAAGGACAAACAGAGAGCCACTAAGCAAATATATATTCTATTAATTAAAAAAAAATGGTACAAGCTACTTAAGTCTGGTTAAAATAGCAATGGAAACAAGGGGACCTTGAAGTTTAGCTAGGGATGAGAGTTGAGATATATATACACACACAGACAAAAGCCTACCACTGATTCTGAGTTCATCCTCAAGTCATGTGCAAATTTTATATATATATATATATGGAAAAGAGAAACCAATTTTTGCTGCAGTAACTAGCCTTCACGATATGATGCAGCACTGGCTGCAGTGTGGGCCCTTGTAAGAATGTTTTGTGACAAAAATCTATAAAAAGTCCTTGTGCTGCTTGAATGGGCCATCTCTACCAGCTCATCTCCACTGGAAGGGGCCCAGCCACTCAAGTGGTGCTGCTGGCATCGGGGACATTTAGATTCTAGCGGTGCCTGTCTCACCGGTACAGTGCTGGCATTCCTGCTTCGAAAGGCAACACAGAAAGGGAAAGTGTGCAGCTGTGGGGCCAGGGGTTTCACAAACGTGAGGCTTTTAGAATCAGAGGCATCTGTATTATAGAATCATAGAATGATTTTGGTTGGAAGAGACCTTTAAGAGCATCAAGTCCAAGTGTTAACCCAGCTCTGCCAGGTCACCACCAAACCATGACCCTAAGCACCACATCCACGTGACTTTTAAGTATCTACAGGTATGGTGATTCCACCACTTCCCTGGGCAGCCTCTTCCAGTGTTTTACAACCCTTTCAGTGAAGAAACTTTTCCTAATATCCAACCTAAACCTCCCCTGGGGCAACTTGCGGCCATTCCTCTCGTCCCATTGCTTGTTACTTGGGAGAGCAGACCGACACCCACCTCACTACAACCTCCTTTCAGGCAGTTGTAGAGAGAGATAAGTTCTCCCCTGACACTCCTCCTCTCCAGGCTAAACAACTCCAGTTCCCTCAGCCACTCCTCATAAGACTTGTGCTCTGGAACCTTCACCAACTTGGTTGCCCTTCTTTGGACAATCTCCATCACCTCAATGTCCTTAGAGTGAGGGTCCCAAAAATGAACACATTTCAGGTGCACCTCACCAGAGCTGAGTACAGGGGGACAATCACTTCCCTAGTCCTGCTGGCCACACTATTTCTGATACAGGCCAAGATGCCGTTGGCCTTCTTGGCCACCTGGGCACACTGCTGGCTCACATTCAGCTGGATGTTGACCAACACACCCAGGTCTTTTTCTGCTGGGCATCTTGCCAGCCACTCTTCCCCACGCCTGCAGCGTTACCTGGAGTTGTTGTGACCCAAGTGCAGGACCCGGCACTTGGCCTCGTTGAACCTTGTACAACTGACTTCAGCCTAGTGATCCAGCCTGTCCAGCCCCCCCCTGCCCCGTAGAGCCTCATGCAGAAATATTGAAATAAATACTCAAATATTTCCTGTTACCTGACACATCCAGGTGTTCCAGGTTTGGGCAGAGTGACACGACATCAAAGACCGCCTCGTTGGAGATGTTGTAACAGCCAGACACCTCCAGCCTCCTCAGTTCCGGACAGCACTGGGCAATGGTGTAGAGTCCTCTGTCCGTGAGCCGCCTGCAGCCACTAACAATCACCGTCTCCAACATGAGGCACACGTTGGGTGTATCCTGACAGAGCCTCCGCGTCAGCACTTTGAGAGCCCTGTCTACGTTGATGGTCTCGCCGGTCAGGCGAATAGTCCTCCAAAGGCGGGGGTCCCAGGCGAGGTTGTACCAGCGGCGGCACACGCGGGCGCAGCGGCACAGCTGGTTGGTGGGCAGGAAGGAGAATATCTGGATCACGGCGTGGTCGGGCAGCCGGTCTACGTGGGCCTGCTCCTTCTGGTGCTTGGACGCCAGGCGAATGAGAGGGTGAGTGAGACGGGTCGGAGGTGGCGAGTGGACCATGGCGACGGTCTCCCCAGTGACGGAGGATGAAGACGTCGAGGACCCTCTGCCATTCTGGAAGCCAGGGGAATTCGGTGGGAATATTAATGCCGGACTTGGGGTGCTGAGCGTCCGCATGCTCAGGTCGGAGTCTGGAAGACAAAAGAAGATCTCAGTGAGCAGCGGGTGGGTGCAGAGCTCTGGGCAGCACAGCACCCTGCCGGCCCCTTTGCTGATGGAGCACGATGGGCTGCGGACTTTGCTGGGCAGTAAACAGTTGCTTTTACCAGTGAGTGAGGAAACACCTACGTCAAAAGCTGCCTCAGCCTATACTCTGGAAACACCGTTCACCTCAGCGCTGGGTACATCAGAGAGGTGCACCCCCAGCACAGTCAAAGCCACGCTAGCAAAGGAGGGGCTGCAGGTCTGAGCTCTGTCATAGAGATGGCAGCAGAACTCAGGGATTTTTGTTCTTCACACTCTCGACTAAACACTGCAAGAAACGAGCACGTTTACATCGCAGGCTGTTTTGACAGAGCAACTGCCCATAACCTTGGCATCCCTAGGCAGCCATGAGCTGTTAGGGGAGCAATACTGTAGTTCTTCTCCCCTCAGCTCCTCCAAGCTGCTTCAGCGGGAGGCCAAAGAGGAGCTCGCAAGGCAAATGCTACTTCCTTCACCAGATGGGAAAAGCACAACCCTATACACTTGTTCTTACTGTATCGTTAAAGAAGTTCATTCTTCATTCAGGCAAACTGGGACTCAGCAGTTCAACCAAGGGCCCAGTGACTAGTTCTTGAAGGGGGGTTGGCTGTGCCTCTTCACGTGCACACAGAAAGGGCTCTTTTCCAATGGATTCCAGTGAACTTCAGCTGGACTTGAAAAAAACAAGCCCAGAAAAGTAAGTGGCGGAGAAACAGCTCGACACAGAGCCGTGGCATGCTCTTTTTGCTAGGGCTAATTCTTGCACTGAAAGCACTAAATCCATAAAAACCTGCCACAAAACAACGTGCCACTTCTTTATTGCCTGCAAAAAGCAGGCACAAAAATTAAAGCCTATTAGAAACTCAGTATTTCCGCAACTGTCAGCAAATACATTTCCTTCGAGTTTTCTGAGTCCGTGCCATAAGGACACGGACCTAACCCGGGGATTTGTGTACTTCAGAGCAAGGACCGCTATCTTAACGCAGAGTGGATTCTGCAGACGCTTTGCTCCCGTTTGAAACCTCCTAATACCCCCCTGACAGGTACTGCAAATGATTGCGTTGCGGAGTGTTATCTGGAAAGCATCTGCTGTACTCTGGTATTTTAAAAACGAGATTTACAGCTGGAGAATAAAAAAACCCAAAGCACCAGCAGCAGCCAGGCTCTGGCAGACAAGCACTGACTCCACCAACCACTTAGGCAACGGTCCCCTGGATTTAGTTTTGCAAGGAGCTACCATATGTTTGACCCCCCTCCCATCAGTACCAAAACCAGTAACAATGCCTCAAGTCAAACATGTGCAGAAGATGTGTCAGACTTGAAGCCTTTATTTTTTGCCCTTCTGTTGAGATTTTAAGACAAGGGTGCTTCTAATATAAAAGAACGCACAGATTTTTCCAAGTGCTGGATTTATCTTCCACTACTACATATATTTGCTATTGTGAATTCCTCTTCTTTACTTTTACTTTTTCATTTGCTTTGGGCTTTTTGATTGCCGGTTTGTTCTTTGTTTTTTATACAAACCAGCATAAAAAGGGAAAATAAAATGACATAAATAAATACAGAACGAGCGCTTGTTTCTACACCACACAATAGATGCAATTAAAGTCAAAAGCAAAAAGTTTCATTTTTAAACATCTGCCATAACCAATTTCTAGCACTGTGGGAATGATTACCTCCTGTAAGAGAGTCTCCCATTGAGTACATTTTCATTGTATGAAAACATACATTTTTAGACAGTTATTGTTGAAAACACCTAAAAATCACTGCAGGGTTAGATTCTTCCCTACTCTCCATTCCTACCTAAGCAAAAAAAAAAGCATTTAATACTCCATGGGTATTTAATACTCCCCACCTCCCCTGGTGATCAAAGCAAGAAGTTAATACAGATAATCTCTGCTCCTTTTGGATGAAAAGTGGCATTCTTTCGACACTCCTGGGCACTCTGTGAATAATCAGTACCTGAGACATTCTGGGTGCATAATGAATTACCACAATGCGGTTTTTACCTTCGACCTAGTGCTAAAAAAGGCTCGACCTTCTGCTTTATGGGTACGCTCCGTGCGTGCTTTGGGCTCTCTTAATTCTCCCATTAATACAGCGGTGCCAGACGTGCATCCTGTATTTCCTTCACCTTCAATTCTGAAGGTGAGTCGTGTGAAACTCGCTCCCCCCACCTTCGGGGCATTGCTTTCCAGACAGACACGTACATACACATGCACCCTGGCTCCCCACCCCGAAGTGTTTTGGAAAAAGACTGTAGTTTTGTCACCACGTTTAAACAAGAGAGTGGAGAGAGCGTCACTGGTCTGCCGAGGCTGTAATGCAGTAAGCTCTGATAGAGGGACTTTGCTGGTAGCTCAGCTAAGCTCTGCGCAGAGGTGTTCTCATTTTCTGCTTGTTGTAGAAAGAAAATAATAGCAGGTGAGTCTAGGAGCTTTCTGCCAGTGCAAACTTGGAAAGCTTTTTGCTAGCGTTTAAAGCTTCAGCAAAACAGTTGGTCTGCTGTACATTTTCCAGGCTTTTCAAGTATTGTTGGGAGCATTTTCTACAGCACGACCTGAACCTCTGAGGGTTGCCTTCAGATCTTGTTCTTCACCTTTTACCGAGTGCTAGCTAAGAGCCTGGGTCAGTCTGAGGCTGGGCAACTTAGTGACAGTGTGACATTCACAACCACAACCCTGCCAATGCAAGTGAAGCTCTTGACTGCAGTTCTCAATACGCATCTTTGCACACACGTGCCTTACACAAGCATTTCTTTTCTTGAAAAAGACAATTGTTTACCAGCCTGAAATGCAGCTTTACCTTTCGGCGATCTTAGAATGTAAAAAACGAATCACCAAATAGCCTCGTGCTTCCCTCCCTTCAACCTCTTCTGCCCCTTTCCCTCCCTGATTACCAGTCTTCTGTCCAAGATGCTTTTTATTAAAGCTTTGCTCAGACTCTGAAAATTGTTTGTTGATGTAAGAGAAAATTTCTTAACGATCTTTAAAGAAGTCTTAAAAGATGCGTGCCAGAAAAAGAACTATAAAAGCTGACACAGAGGGGAGGAAATGCACTGGAGGGAGTTTTCTTATTCCATTAGGAATCTGGTTTGTTTCAAAGGATTCCCCCTCCCAGTTTGTTTCCCAATTAATACACACATCTGGGGAATAAAAGCCTTTAAATATATATATGATTTAAACCAAGATCTAGTCGCCGTTCCTTCTGGCATTGGCAACAATGTGCAGTCTCTGATTTCAGAACCAGAGAGAGAGAGAGAGAAAACACTGTTGTATTTTCATTAGTCCAGTGATATCCACTAACACAGGACGCTTAACGTCCAGACCCCAGCATGGACTTTTTAAGACTGAACCATTTTCCCTGCTTAAAGCGTGACTCCCTTCAACCACAGCTTCCACTCCAGTCTTGTGGGTCTGCCTGTTCTAAACTGAATCCCATACTGAGCTCCTCAAGTTAAAATGAAAACGGAAATTTTGGTAAATATCAAACTTCCTATTCTTATCCGACAACTAAAAAGGATCCTTTGCGTGGATCTGCTGCCACCACTCCAGTCTTCAGCTAAACTAAGGCAAGAATTAAACTAAACTACGTGCAGGCTCTGAAAAGGCAGCAGAGCTGAGAAAAACCAAAAGCAATTGGCGTTTTGGTCAAAACGTTAGATGGGAAATAGCGCGCGCAAGAAGCGTTTCTGCATCGTACAGAAACATCACCCAGCATCTCTTACTGCAGTAACAGCTTCACTAAGTGCAACGTGGGCAGAGACTTCACGTTTTTTACCACCACACCATCAACTTCGTGCAACCAAGGAAATACTCTTTTCGCAGAGACTGGGGAAAGTGGGAGCTTAATGGTTCTAGCAGCTAAAGCCTACCATGCAAAGCTGACAAGGCTTCCATAGGGGGAATGCTGCGGGCTGACTCAAGGGGAGTGTGCGAATTTGACGGACAGATGTCAACTATGGCTGTGTGCCCTTAGAGGAGATGAGGAAAAGGAGCTGGCTCGGACAGCAGGCTGCAGCAGGGACATTTGCTTTCTAAGGCCCTGGGCATGGGCGAAGTCACGGAAAAAAGTCTTACCTACAAAAGAGCATCTGCCACATGGCAAACACTCGCAGGCATCTATCTCTCCAGGCTGTTACCCTGATGACCTCGGTTCCTTCCAGCTCCAGGAGGCTGGGAGGAGTTGGAGAGCCCGTGATAGTGAAGAGGCAGTTGGAACAAAACACACTGTGCAATCTCGTGCGGGACTGCAGTGGTCAATGTGCCAGAGGGAAAGGGTTGCTCGGTGGAGACACCCGTGTGTTTTTGCAACCTTTTACAAGCAAGAAAATGAGCAATGGGTTTGGATGAGCACTCTTATCTCTCTCCAAGTAAACTTAAACCACCTCTGATGTGCATGTCTGCCCTGTTCTTCATTTCCAGGGACGCTATTGCTCAGCTCACCGAGGTGCCTGTTCCAGTATTATCACCATATCAAGCTTGTAAGTGTTTCCTCTTACCCAGCTCAAGAAAGAAGCTTTTTCTTGTCCCTGTCCTGAGGATTGTGAAGAACGAGTGGTCTCCACTCTCTCTGCAAGGATTTCTCATATGCATTTGCTCAAACTTCAGCTCTTTTTTCCTCGCCACATTATTAATATTCAGAATTCTTCCAGTTTTTCCTTTACATTTTCTCTAAACTGTACTTATTTTAAAGCACAATGCTCTAAACTGAGCGCCACACACCACTGTACCTCACCAGCAGCAGCTAAAGTGGTGTCCTTCCCACCTGTATTTTATAGAAACCACATTGTCAACCTTCCAGATTTCAACAGTCTCAGAAAGACGATGCATTCAGCGTGTGATTCAGTGTACTGCCTGGATTCCCGTGCACCACACAGCTGCCTGGCCATTTAATTTCTTCATCCATGTTGATATAATCTACTAGTCTTCCTCACACCTGTCTCCTTGCAGAGTGGTATGTTTTCCCTCTCCTCCGGGGTTTTTCTAAGAGCAATTTGATTCCAGAGCATCCTTCTCAAATTGTGCTAATGCCATAAATTTTAACCCATTCCTCTGTATATTGGTAGTTTCGTGTCTCCAGTCAATTCAAACAGATGATTTCTGGGGAGGGACTGCAAGTCTCTCAACCTGTTAATGATTACTGTAAGGTAGAGCAGGGCAGATCCCTAAAGGCTCCTTGGAATGTCACCACAGTTGACAAGTACTCAGTGATAACTGTGCAATATACTATTCCCCTTTAGTGGCCACCTTATGATGATTTGATTTAGCCCATGTTTCACCAGCTTGTTTCCAAGACAGACATGCAAGAGTCTAAATAAACCTGAGCCAGGCTACAGCTACTGTTTCCTTCTCAACAGACAAGTTATTCTTACAAACACAGAAAATTAGATTGAAAAGTAATGTCAAAGGAACAAAAATACTTTGGCAAAGATAAAATCTTTATCCCGTGAGGTCCTGTAGGTCATGCAGCTCTCTTTTTGAGAGCAAAGACCTGCAGCAGAGCTCAGTTTGTCAGTGTTAAGTACGAGCAGCCTTGGCGCTCATGGAATAATTGCATCCACATGCTCCTGGAAGGAACGGTGCCACAGAACTTAAAATAACCTTTTACAGGTTTTCAAAAACCTTCCGCGGAATGTAATAAGAAACTGCACCTATTGTACAAGACTAGAGGTGTTGCTACAAGACCATGTGGAAGAGGGATACGTTAACTTCAATTTGAAGCCATTTCATAGTCGTTTCTGTGTGACATTTTACACCTTGGATTATACGGGCGTAGCTCTCCCGTGATGTCAAGCTCCAGGTTTCTTTAGTCAATAAACTCCTCTACACGACCTGATCTTGCATTCCTGGCATAGTCACACTAGATGCTTAAAGTCGAAGAGCACTGCAAGTGAAGTAATCATTATAATTTTATTAAGTAAATAATTCTTACAACCTATTTGTCAAAAGCTGGAACTAATCTCCCCCCTACTGAATTTGTCCCCTGCAACATGGCAAGAATTAATTTGAACCCCCTATTTTTGAACAGAGCTAAAAATATGAAAAATGAGGGGGAAGAAAAGAAAAAAGAAACACACCTATTAATTTATGAAATTAATATGAAGAAATATCCCCTAATTTTGCCTTTGGTACCACTTTGGTTCCCATCATTGCTGGGAAATTACATAGAGATAGAGGGGGCTGGTACATTTTTTCCACGTTCAGTATATATCTAACTCCCAAATTCATTCCATACATGATTAAGTACGAGCTCTTCTTAAACCCCTTGGGGTCAGATCCTCTCCCAAGTCCTTGTGGTATGCCAGGGAGCTCCTCCAGCTGAGCTGTTCTGTGCCAACATCAGCAGAAGGAGGAGCTCTGAGGAGGAAAAACTGTTACCGCTGAGAACTCAACATCCGCTGGTCTGGAAAGCGGGTGGTAGTTTTTGAACAATGTCTAATTTCATCCCCAAACCCGAATGCTCAGGAGGGGTTGACTTTTGGTGCTTTAGGTGTCCTGCCAGAACATATTTTTTGCTTTCGTTTCACCTGCAAGTAACCGGGCGCATTTCCCTTGTGGTGGTAACTAGAACAGAGTAAGACGGGACGAACGGGAGAGTTGTTTCAAAAGTGAATTTTGGACCTGAATAAAAATGCTAACGCAGATGAACCCACCAGTCAGTGAAGAACCCCCTCACCACCTCCTCCAAACCTTGAGTGGCACACTGCCCAACCTAACCCTTATCACCTAGAGGTGAGGCATCCTGTGCTCTACTGGGTTCCAAGGACCGGTCTATCAATGGACCGGACACATTGCATTACAACACCCCCCAGCTTTTGGATTACCACACCTATGGGGATCCAGTTCTTTGCTGTTCACTGCATTGCTTGGAAATGTGCAAAGCAATTGTAGTTAAAACGAAAATTAGCATTTACAAGATGCTTATATAAAAGCATTTTTATATGCTTCTATATAAAGGTTTAAGAAAAATAAGACAACAAAAAGATGGAAAGTTTGCATCATTTCAAGATCATACTAAAAAGCCTGCCAGCTCGCTCTCTGGCTCCACCTGACAGGTCTGAATTAACCCAGGAACTCCACCATGGTCAATCCAAAAAACCTTTATCCAGAGAATGACGTGGTTCAGTGAAACAGGCTTACAACTGCAGTCTGCCTTTGCTTTGAGTTACTCTGACATACTCCAAGGTCAACATTTTGTCAAGTTAAACTCTTTTCTGCATGACTGGGTAATATTTAAGTTTCCGTGTCCCAGTTTTTACTGTACTGATTTTCATTTTTCATTTAAAACACACTTTACAAAAATATAGGTAAGATATTGCTGGATACTGGCTCTCACGCTATGCCCACATGGCCACAACCAGTTGCTCAGAGTGACACTGAGCTGGGGCAAACAGGTACTACTCTCTTTCTGAATGATACGCTGACGTGAAGTCTGTGTTGATGCAAATGTGTGTTTGTAACTTATATAGAAAACTGGAAAAATGTCTAATGGATCCCAACTTCAAACCACAGAAATTCGGTCAGCGGCTCCAGCCAGGTGTAGCTGTTCCAATATTTTGCCTTTCACAACTGGAAGAATTTGGAATAAAAGATATTTCAGTTAATACTATTCTAGAACTTCAAGATAAATTGCTGAATATAAATGTATGGGAGGGCAACATTTTCAAAAACCCTAGTTGGGAGTCAAAACCAAGAGGACCTGAAGACCCATGAAATGCAGCTCTGGTAGATGTGCATTGCTCCAAATAGAAAATAATAAACAAAGCAGAGGAACACTTGTCTCTGGGATTACATTATGTAATCAGGATGACTTGCAGCCAGTTGGTAGCAAACTCTACAGCAGAGAAATAACTTCCCCACTAATGAATGTTTCCAGCATATTCACCAACAGTGAATTATTCCTCTATAAGAACATCGTTTCTCATAACCAAATACTGACAATTTAAAAGTGCACAACTCTCAGAAGTGACTGACTTTCAAATTAGCAGGGGATCCAGGTTTTTCCACCAGAACTGGAGAAGTAAATGGTAAGCTACAGCCTAAATGGAAGAATGAACAGTAGCAAGCGATTTAAAGCCACAAAGTTGTGCTCTCTCTTAACATTCAAGTTTAGATGCTAAAGACTCATTAAATCATTGCAATTTAAATAGTCCAAGTATCCTTCCTAAAATAAACTCAGGGTTTGTAAACATGGGCTTTGCTGATAATCTGGGAAGAGACAACCCTCTGAATTATCAGACAGAGTTGTACACAGCACAAAAAGAGATTAAAGATTCAGTTCTCGATTAAAACAAAACCAAAACCAAACCAACAACAAACCAAACAAAACAACAAAGAAAACAAACCCACAACAATACCAAAACCAAGACCACCACCAAATGAGAAGGTAAAGCCAATCCCAACTCAGCTTGGTTCAGACCAGCTCCTTCTGGATTATTCTGTGAGATACCTGCAAGTGCCCACCCAGGGTCCCTTCTGAGGAGTCGTACATCGGAGCAGATGACATATCCCTCTACCAGTTATCAGTAAGGGAGTGATAATGAAACAACAACAAAAAATGCTGCCAATAGAAAAGAGACCACAACCCTCTTTCTGTAAAAGCTGCTCAATTAGTTACCATGTCATTGCCCGCTCCAGGGTGGGCGAGGTGAGCTCTTTTCCATCTGCAAGAGATTCCACTGAGGCAGGAAGAGTTTTCCAGGCTTTACAAATCAGCAGTGTTTACTCCCAGCCTAATGTTTTTGCAGACTAGGAGGGCCCCCAACCTGGGTCTGTAGGATGGCCCCGGGTTACAGAAAAGCAGCAGAATTGTGCCCAGAGTAACTGCGGGCTGGCCCACACCACCTGCTAGCCATCAGCTCAGGCCCATTTACACTGCAGTTCCCAAAGTTTGTTTTCTTTCCCAGGAATCACAGAATGGTAGGGTTTGGAAGGGACCTCTAAAGATCACCGAGTCCAACCCCCCTGCCAGAGCAGTATCACCTAAAGAAGATCACACAGGAACAAGTCCAGGCAGCTTTGGAAAGTCTCCAGAGATGGAGATTCCAGCACCTCTCTGGGCAGCCTGTTCCAGGGCTCTGTCACCCGCACAGTGAACAAGTATTTCCTCATGCTGCGGCTGAACCTCCTGCTTTCCAGCTTATGGCCATTGCCACCACTGAGAAAAGCCTGGCCCCATCTTCCTGACACCCACCCTTTAGATATTTATAAGCATTGATATGTTCCCCCCTCAGCCTCCTCTTCACCAAGTTAAACAGTTCCAGATCTCTCATAAAAGATCTCTCATGAGATAGTAGGTGCTCCAGGTCCTTAATCATCTTAGTTGCCCTGCACTGGACCCTCTCCAGTAGTTCCTTGTCCTCGAACCATGGAGCCCCACGCAACTCTCCAGCCTGTCCAGGTCACACTGGATGGCAACACAGCCTTCCAGCGTGTCAGCCATTCCTCCCAGTTCTGTATCGTCAGCAAACTTGCCGAGAGTACTTTCTACCCCTTCGCCCAGGTCAGTGCTGTATACATGGAATGGGGCTGGACCCAGCACTGACCCCTGGGGGATGCCACTAGCCACAGGCCTCCAGCTAGACTGCTCCACTGACCACAACCCTCTGAGACCTTTCCTTCAGAAAAAGAGATTCCTTCAAAAGCACCTGCTAGCATCCTGGCAAGGATGCTCTCATTTTGCAGGCAAATTCCTCATTTCTCAGGCTGCATCCCTTCTCCCTTCTGTCATGTGGCCCAACCGAGAAAGCAAAGCTGGTCTCTGTGGCTTTCTGAAGGAACGGCAGAAAACTTCACCTCACCCACAGCTTTACATTTCTTACAAATCCACTACACTTACAGACAAGGGAATAAATTCAGCAGAGGGCTGACCAATGGCAGTTCCCTTTGGGACCCAGGTGAGAGGAACAGGCTTGAAAGAAATGTAAGTCTCCAAAATAGAAACCCAGGACACCAGCACCATCTAACTTATCCAACACCCCTCTAACAAAGATACATAGACCGAGGACTTTTCATAACAAATACTTGACATTATAAGATTGCTGGAGTGACAGTCAGTCATCCCCTCTTCTGTTACAAACACACACGAGATGCATACAACGATGCACTAAGCAAGCACAGAGTGCTTATTCAGAATCGTAAGGATTAAAATTTTGTTTATGGGAAATTGGGGAGTTAAGCTGGGAAAGAGACAGGGCCACTGGCAACTTTCTCCTACCAGAAAATGTAACTGGCTCGAGCCCAAGTGCACTAAGTTACACGAATTCCTGACCACCAGTGTGAAGCAGTCCCAGACTGTGTAAAAACAGATGGCACTTACAACTGCAAAAGAAGTGCATGAGCCAAGCCCTGAAACCCAGTCCTGCTGTCTGAGGTCCCACTTGCTGCGTTTGTGACTTGTGATGTATAAACTGCAGGCTGCTATTTATGTGCAATAGCACATGGTACTCTGACATTTGAGGAGTATCAGATGTACACGCTTGCGAGTCAATCAAGAATTCAGCCCTCTGCATTCATGACACCTTCAATAACTTCCCAGTCTACTGAAGCCCATGATAAACAATTGCCTCATTGTTCATAAAATATTAACTGACTGTTATTATTCCTTTTCAAGTCGTCGTGATTTCGAGTCACTGAAATGAGAAAAATAATTATTCGCCGAGCGTTCTCATGTCACTTTGACGACATTAAATCAAAACTACAGAACGGTAGGGGTCAGAAGGGAACCTCTGGAGATCACCTAGTCCAACCCCAATCAACATGCAGAAAAAGAAAATGTGATGTTTACATCTGCACAATCGCTGAGTTATTATTCAAAGCAAGAACTGTGGCATTATCTAAATCCTTCAGCCTCCTATTTTATTAGCCTATCCTAATTCTATTAAACACCATCACTCATTTCTAGCTCTGTATGCAATTTCACATTTATCCTCAGCTTTAGCATCACCAGCATATGGCAGTATGTTAAGGAGTAAAGACAGGACAGCAACAGCATCTGGAATCAAGAAATATTTTGCATCATGACAAAAGAAAATAGTTCCTTCCTTTACAGAACCCAAGGAAAAAGTGAACCTGGCAGGGCAATCTCATCGATCCATATCAATAACTGATGGGAGGGTATACAGGAGATGGGGCCAGGCTTGTTTCAGTAGTGTCCAGTGACAGGACCAGAAGCAAGGGGCACAAACTGAAGCCCAGGAGGTTCCCTCTGAACACTGTTAGTACTTGGCACTGTAAGGGTGATTGAGCACAGCACAGGTTACCCAGAGAGGCCGCCAAGTCTCTGTCCTTGGAGATATTATAAAAACCTATCTGGACATGGACCCAGGCTACCAGCTCTAGGTATCCCTGCTGAGCAGGAGGTTTGGATCAGATGACCTCCAGAGATTCCTGCTGACCTCAAGCATTTTTTGGTTCTATGAAATAACTCTAACACACCTCCTACAAAGAGCACCTGAAGTTTAAGTCCTGCTTTCAAACAGGCACTGGGTGAACTTTGGCACTACGGTTTGAGGCATCTTAAAATCTGATCTCCCATCATGGAGGTTTTTCAGAGTTTGGTGTTTTCATTACACCATTTCAAGCTCCATCTCAGCTGGTGCCTGATCTTCCTGTCCAAACCCACCTTTTGTGATCGAGAAGGTAAATGTTCGCCCTCATCACTGAACAGTAAAGCTCAAGCAGGCAAACACTGTCAGGTGGTAACACAGCCATTAGCAAGAACTGGCTTCAGGGATACTTCTTCTGTAGTGTTTGCTCCCAGTCCCAAGAATTCCCTGAAGCTCAGCACTGGCTCTTGGCACCTGCAGAAAGGATGGTCACTTTTTGCCAGAATTCGTTACAAAACTAGTCTACCTCACAACTTCCAATCTTATATCAGGTTTACTTGAACATGAAGTTATTAATCCGTGAGTAAAAAAATGCTCAGAAGCTATTACACTGTCTCCCATAACTCCCTTATCAACAAACTGGTAAAGTACAGACTAGTTCAGGAGACAGTGTGGTGGACTGAAAGGTGACTGAACTGCTGGGCTCAAAGGGCTGTCATCAACAACACTTCCAGCTGTAAGTCAGCCACCACTGGTGTGCTGGGGCTAATACCATTTAACCTCTTCATTACTGACCTGGTTAATGGGACAGAGCGCACCCTGAGCAAGTCTGGAGATGACACAGAACTGGGAAGAGTGGCTGATGTGACAGAGGGTCATGCTGCCATCCAGAGAGGCCTTGAAAGCTGAGCTGAAAGGAACATCGTAACGTTCAATAAAGCAAAGTGAAAAGTTCTGTACCTGGAGACGAATAACCAGATGTACCAGCACAGCCTAAGGGCCAACGAGCTACAAAGCAGCGTGGCAGAAAAGGTTCTTGTAGACACCAAGTTGAATATGAGCCAGTGATGTGGTCTCATCATAAAGAAGGCCAAGAGCATCCTAGGCTGCATTCATCCTAGTCTGATTTTGGTCAAAGGAGGTGATGCTTCCCCTCTGCTCAGCACTGGTGAGGCCGCACCTGGAGTGCTGTGTCCAGACTCCCCAGTACAAGAGAGACATGGGCATACTGGAGAGAAATGCCACAGAGATGATCAAGGAACTGGAGCATCTGACATGAGAAAAGGCTGAGAGAGCTGGGATTGGCTACACTGGAGAAGACTCAGGGGGATCTTACCCATGTTTATAAATACCCAAAGGGAGGGTGTAAAGAAGATGGACCCAGGCTCTTCTCAGTGGTATCCAGTGAAAGGACAAGAGACAGTAGGTTCAAATTTAAACAGAGAGTTTCATGGCAAGAGTGGTCAAGCATGGGATCAGGCTGCCTAGAGAGGTATGGAGCCTCCATCCTTGAAGCCAGTGTCCTGGGCAAAGTCCTGGATTCAGCCCCGCTTTGAGCTGGAGGTTGGACAATCTCTGGAAATCCTAGTTCTAAGTGCAACAATTCTGATTACCATTTCATTTGACCTCATGAAACGTGTTCTATTTGAGCCCTCACGCAGAGAACAAACTATGCCTAATTAAAACAAATCAAACCCTCATGAAAATGTCATGATGAATGTGTTGACTCACAAACTCTGAGTGAAGAGGTTAAGTAATCTTGACCTGTGTAGCTGAAGATGGAAAAGGATATGCCAATCCATACCATTACCTCCAATGTAGGTAGAAGGAAGACAGAGGTGATGGAAAAGTTACTGTACTTTAGAAGGTATGTAAGAAGGAGCAGTAGCAAAGTTTGAGGCTACGTGAAAACACTGTAGTAGAGGGGTAAAAATTATCACACAGTACACAATTATGTCAAGGCGTAGGCTTGAGTGGGGATTGACATCTAGAGCTTTCTAGGAAGCAGTGAGATCAAAACCAACCAACAACCAAAACACAGCAATAGAGGAATTCATCTATGAAGAAAATTCTTCTTTAAGCTGCTGTTTAGACAAGATGACCCAAGAACTTTCCCACCCTTTATCATCAGCCAGCCCTGATTTGTCAGTCATCCTTGCCTTTCTAGAGCAGAGAAGTAAAACTCTTACTGAAAGAATTTGTCAGGGTGAAAATTTAACGGACACAATAACAGTGAGTAATCAATGCTTATTTTCACCAGTGAAGCGTTGCCACTCTTTTCCATCAGGTTGGCACAGCCTTTGTGCTGTGAAGCAATGCCTCTGTTCAGCTGGAGAGAAAGCAAAGCTGTGTCCAACTGATGTACTATTACATTTAAGCAGCGAAGTGCTGACAAGGCTGTGTTTACAGGATGCATGATGTGAAATAACATACCTGAAGTGAGCCCTGGGTTCTAGCAAAGGCATTGAACACTGTGTTACAGTGCACTGTAGGTACTGAAGTTTCAGGTGGACAAATTATAGCAATGACTTCATCTTCTCCTTAATTGCATCAGACTTCAAGTGAAAGACCAACACACACTGTTGCGTGAAAGGGTAATTTGTCATCATTACACACACACACATTAAAAAAAAAAAAAAAAAGAAAGGATTTCTAGTATTTTTCAGTATAACTTGGAAACACGGAACACTGCCAATAAAGAGAGATGACAAAGTCCCATTTTAAAACTTCTAATGAGGAGGTAAAAAAGAATTTATGTTAGGTTTTAGAAACCTGCAGTGACTCCACATTTTCCAGCTCACTGGATTTCCAAGTGAAGCAGCTGATGCTGCAGTATCTGGATGCCGAGTACTTCCTGGGATGTGGGGAGTACCAGTGGCTACTGCAAGTTCAGAGCAGGCAGACATCTCATGGGATTACAACTCCCCACACCTCAAGCTAAATCTGAAACACTGCCAGGTTGGGTCACTCTCTCTCTTTTCTATTTGTGGCAAAGAGACTTACCTACCATCACTGATTGCCTGGAAAGTATTCCCCTTGTTTCATTATACTGAGCTACACTCCGCTCATGCTGAATTGATGGCTATTTATAGCATGTGATGTGTACAGTAACATGACCCTGCAAAAGTGTCAGTGTCAGAAATGCTGAATCAAGAAGCAAGGTGAGTTTGCAAACATTGGGCTGCTGAGCTGCTATAATACAGTTACAGTGCATTTACTTGTTCCTTCATTTTAATTCCTTTTACAGAAAATGTGAGCCATGTGCAAGGCAGTGACAATACTGGTATCACACACAATTCAGAAAAAGACTTTTGTAGCCCTAAGGGTGACTGAAGAACTAGGATAAAGCGTTGAAGCTTTCACTAGTTGATGTCTTACCCAGTTTGGAAGACAGTGAAATCTGTTGCCAATTCCTGATCACACTTTAGTTTGTGGGAATAGGTGTCTGCATCGCAAGGCATCTCTCTTATTCAGTTTGGATTGAATGTTTTGACACGGGAGGAAAGAGAGGTCATCAAAGAATTGCTCCTTCTGCAGCAGGACATTTTCAATGACACGAGTGCACATGGCACCTTGTGTCTTTGAGGTCTCTCTAGTGCTAGAGCTTCCATTTGAATCTCAGGAGTTAAATTCTCCCCAGGAACACCTCCATACCACGTGAAACAGAAGTTTTGTTCACTACCTGATGAAATGGGATGTCTGTATATCAACGTGAAGATGGAAAACAAGTTACTGATGATCTCTCTCTCTCCACCGCGTGGGAAGAAGCTTGGATTTTGCAGTATGTGAATTCTGTCACCAAACATCATGAGGCTGTGATTGAACTGCATAGAACACTGGTATGAAAGTAGCTCATACCTTACAGAAAGGTGTCTGTTCCCAGGGTTTGCATTAGCAGAGCTCAAGGCTGATGAACAAACTGCACGGTTCACAGGAAGTGTTACCCCTTGTTTAACAAAACTTGGTCTTGACCATCCTGCTTTTTTAAGGACAACACCTCTAAGGCTTTAAGTTTACTGAAACGAGGTAACAGACACATACCTTGCTGAAGTGGTATTTGACTCACAAGGGTTTTCTGTTGAATGGCCTGTTGATTTAGAAATCTCTATTTCATGAACTCTGGAAGGAGAGAAGCCTATATTCATTCCCAAGTGATCTGCTATGTTATAAACCAGCCAGAAGCCATTGGAAAACCACACAAGACGAAGAGGCTTCAGAGAGGCGCGCAGCGCCTCCCCCCATGGGCTGATCATTAGACATGGACATCAGCTTTTCCTTCCTCTGGAACAAAGGTGAGATGCCTGCCTTGGGACTGAGCCATGGTTCCTGCACACCCCAGACAACTGGTCACTTCTTATCATTACTTCTTATATCCACAGCACTCACCAGTGAGGCTACTGGGTCTTCTATACTGAGTATAATGAGTTTCACACAAGTGCAGCTGTATCTAGGGAACAGTTCAGGCAGAGTAAGTTATTTTAGCTGAGACTACAAATGGTAGAGCCTGCTCGCTCCTTTGGCAAATCACTTCAGAACCTGTAACACAACAAAGCCTCTTTTGCCTGCAGCACACTGAAGCAAGCTCACCAGCCTTGCCGTGAGCAGCTATTTGATCCCTCAACAGAAGGTAGAGTTTTGTGTACAGCAAAACTCCAAAATGTCAAGTACACAAAGAAATCCCATCACACTTGAACTGTATTTAGCAGCCTTGCTGTACACAAAGGTATGGATGGAGGGTCTGCTTCTATGCCTTGCCTGTGCAGCATGAGATACTGCTGATATCAAAATGAGATCTAGCAACACACATTGATGGCACGTCCCAACCTCGTCACGTGGTCTGAGTAACACCACTTAAGATAGGAACCCGAGTGAACCATTTGTGGTGTGCATGTGTAAAAGATGCATAAACCCAGAGGGTGCTTCCAAACACTGGTCTTGTTAAAAGGGAGAAAAAATCATCACCCTCCAACCAGTCACCTTAAAGAGGAAGAAAATCATCAGCCACATAGAACATCCTCCCAGTCAGAGGCCATGAGCTGCTGCGTGTACCTGTGAAAGAGAGACCAGAGATTTGGGGGACTAAAACTGTTTATCTGTGGGTGTTTATTAATTTAAGTGTTTAATAATGCAGGTTTTTATTATTAATTCATTGGTCAGCATTGTGACTTATCTGTGACATTACTGGTACTGATCCCAAATGCACAGTTCACTGACTACTGACCAATTTCATGTAATTATTAAACTGCTTTGATCCTAGTTTTTGTTTAAACCACATGAACTGAATAGTACTCCACTGCAGCACAGGGCTGAGATTCACCACTCGCTGCTGTTTGTTTCTGTTATATTCTTAAGGATGAGAAAGCTGATTTATAGCAGGTGTCCACAAGAGTTTCAAAATAAAGCTAGGGATTACAGAGCACTGCTTAACCAGCTGCAACGAGCCTTTGGTTAGAAAAGGTGTGGACAGACTCCAAAAGCAACCTAGATCTCACGGTGGATTTGTGGAGTACTGGTAGCTCGACAGTGGAGCGACGGGGAGATGCTGAACACCTGCACTGAGGGATCATGTTCTGCCTTGGCAAGGAGCACAGCTGATTTGGACTCCGGTTCTCCAGCAGGGAATCACAACACTGGTATAATCTAATTATCCCTCCACATATATACGTGTATGATTTCCACATGTAGCTATATTTGGCTATATCTATAGGCAGATTACTGTAATTACAGATGGCCAGAAATGAAACAGCGGCTCTGAATTTTCTTACCGAGCATGGAAAGCACTGGGAACCACAGAAGTGCTGTGAGTGACTGAAAAGCTTACTTTTCATTTAGAAAAGTGTGTACCAGAGAAAACTTAATTATATTCTCCTCACATCATTATGAAAACAAACCAAAGACAATGAGATGAATTATTTAAAACATTTTTCTAGGAAAAGGTGTAAAATTCCTTAGGAGGATATTCCAATCACACAATTAACACAGGACGATTTTACCCTATTAACCTTCTCTCTTTTCCTATTGTCTGAAAACATTTAAGATTGTGGATTGGCACACTACAATAGGCTTCTTTGCAGAATTATGTAAATATGAAAAAGAAAAGAACCAGAGGCACACTGATGACTGCTTTTGGAGCTGAGAGAAATTTACCTTATTACGCTAACATTAATTAAGAATTAGTTAAGCAATGAGAAATTGTTCTGACGAGTATTTGATACAGCTTTCCAACACCGGGCCCTTACACGGGTTTCATCTGTTAGGTTTAGAACCGAGACACTTTGTGGTTGCACTGCTCAGAGAGCAGATACAAGCTGTGGATCAGCCAATACCACCTGCACTGGGCTGGCTTCACTATGACACTGTAAAAGTGCTGCCATTCCACTCGTTTCCCTCTGGCGTGCCCTCTGTTAAACCCCACAACTCCACTGCACGATACGATGGCAAAAAAGCCACGCAGATCATGATAAGTGGAGCCAGAGGATGAAGCCAGAGGTTTATTCTTCTATTTAACCAATATAAACCGGATGAGGAGATGCAGTTTATACTTAATTGTATATTTTAAAATAAGCCGCGCTAACCATTGCACCAACCTACAAGGAATTCAGATGCTGTTGGAAATCTTGGCAACCTCGACAGAAATTCCTATTCTGCTTCTTTCAAAAGGCTGTGTCCAAAAGAACCACTGCGTAAAACGCGTTGTTAAGGCTCTGCCCAGCGCGTGCTTTGACATCTAGGCAAATTTTATGAGTCAGGGTGGTTGAGAAGCTTCAGCAACAGACCTGATGCTGCTGCAGCTGACGGATTTACCCCTCGGAGAAACTTAAGTTGCCCGTCTTCTTCTGACAGCTGAACAGGACGTGTCAGCAGCTTGGCCTCGTGCTCCCCATCAGTCCACTTGCACTGGCATTCTCCAGCCCCAGAGCACAGCAGCAGGGCTGAGCTGCCTCCTCTGCAGCTGGCACTTCCACCTTCCTGGTAACAGGGAAGAAATGAAGGAGCCCCAGGGCACTCCCAGACACCCCTGCTCTCAAAGCAGCGGACAGGCACCTAAATGACATCAGTCACCTGGGATATACCACAGACACACTCCCCCTCACAGCACTGGCAGCTTATCTCTGTCAGAGCTAATCAGTCCCCAGCGATCAGCTAGCAGGCTGAGCAGCCCTTCTCCAAGGCAAGCAGTGCCTGCTCCCAGGTGAGGTCTGCTTCCCACCAACTGCAAATTCCACTGCCACAGCTTTCAAGGCAAGTGAGGTTCACAGAGCCACAGAGAGACTTCTTTCCTCACAGGAGTATTACAGGTTGGCATGACCCCGTGGTGCCACCAACCTGACTGTGTTAGATATCCCCTGAAGATGATGCAGAACACGACACACTGCAAACCGCTGTAAGCAACGCATCTAATAACTGTGCTCACCCTGCCATCGAGCTTTCTCTGTCCTGAGGTCCCTCTGCTCCTCTGAGCATCGAGGTACAGCTGCTGAAACACAGGCTGTGGTGTCCCAGCACCAGCAGCAAAAAACATGCAGGCAGAGCCAGGTGTAACTGGTTCACTACCACGGGCAGTAATTGCAGCAGACCAAATCTGAATATGCAAATACAAAGTGTTCTGTTTCAAAGAAGAAAAAAAAAAAAATTAAGAAAAAAAGGAAAACCAAGCATATTGTACATGCTTGGGAAAGAAGTTAATGCACAACACAACACAAAGTTCCCAAACACCTCGAGTTAAAGGTGCAAGCAGACTGGAAATACAGCTCTCTGGACAGACCGCTGCCCTGTGCGGTTTGAAATCTCCAGTGGCTTGCAAGCAGCTCTGAAAACCTGTCAGCTCCAAGGTGCATTATTTGCAGTTCAAGTTCTGTTCACCTCTGTGATAGAACATACCTAAGCTGAGACATGCTATGAGGATTCTGCTAGCAAATCAATAATCACAACCAAGTTTGTTTAAGAGGAAGCCTGTTTAACATTCACTCATTAACTCTTTTGAAATCTTATTATGAAAGACTTGATGTCACTGGGAAAAAAAAGAAAAATTAAACCAGGCTAATTAACCAGGCTTGTTTAAAACATGGAGTTGCCTACTGTCAGGGGCCCGTGGCAATGATGAAGCTAAAGCTAAAGCTTTTACCACTGGTTTCTGCCATCTGGCCAATACATGACACGTTTTAGTTTTCTATGTACTATAAATACATAGTAGATTTAAGCTTCGTGCATGAGCCTTCCACCTGCCAAACCCAAAGCACCACAACAGAGATTTGCCATCCATAGGACAGTTTGTTGGGGCATCTAGCTTCTCTCAGTCACAGCACCTCCACCTCCTACTACTCTGTGCAGAGAAACTCCCAGAGCTTTCTCCTTTGTGCCGCTACCAGCGCACTGAGCAGCTAACGAGTAAACTTGGCGGAGGCTCACAAAACACACAACTTAACAATCAAGGGCCTTGTTGAGTTGGACCTTTTATTGAACACAACTCTGGCCCTTGTCTCCCCTCTCTGTTTATAAGGCTTACCAAGTATATAAACTATTGCTCTTAAATTATGAGGGCCCACGTTTACGAGAGCAATTATCCTTTGCTTGTTTAGAAAGGCTATTTGTCTTTCTCCTGTCTTTTAAATGCCTCCCTGCCTTCTTTGCCCAAAACAAAGCAGAATGTTTGGGTTTTTATTTGAGGGTGGGCTCCATCCGAAGTTCACTTAATGAGAGGAAATCTCTGCTATAACCAGTAGATGGGCAGAGGAGGGGGAGAAAGAGATCAAGTCTTGCTCCAGTTCAAGTGAAAGCTGAGCAAGGGCATTGTTTGGAGGAATAGAAAAGGTTTTTGCTTTTATACCTCTATAAAATTCATCATCAAGTTGAGCTCATTTTGCCTTAAAAAAATAGTAATTTACCATAGTACACATCAATTAATACAAATAAAACACCTCCCTGTCACTGTGCACTAGGGCAGGGTAGGGTTTGAACACTCGACTGGCCCTTCTGCAGTCCGTTCAGATCAGATGGAAAGTAAAAACTCACTGTTGGGAGTTTAAAAAGACCATGCTATCCCTAGAGAATGGATTAAACTATAACTTCCCAAAGAATAAAATCTATCTTTATAACTCTGCTCAATTCAGAATAAATACTGGCAACGTAAACCACACCTGAGGTCTGCAAGCCAGCGCACTTGGCTGTGTCACTGTGCTTCCCAGCGAGTTCTCAAGTACCAAGCATAGAGGGATATCCTGTAATGGCTTCAGAAAAATGATCCTACGTATCAGCTCGGTCATTCCTGTAACTCCAGCAAAACTTTAAGACCTGAACAGCTCTGTGGCCTGCAGCCAACTGGCTGTTTACTCTGAGGACTGCTGCTCTTCCTTCCTCTCCAGAATTTGCATCACGTGCATCCCCATCACATGCCCTCTGCTACACAACCCAGACCGAGTCTTTGAAATCGTCCACTTAAGTGAAGAGAAAGTTTAGTTGCCTGGAAAGCCACAGCAGTCACAGGGAAAGGAGAAAGAAAGGTGATGTAGCTCCCCCTTCCTCCAGCCACACACCTCCTCACTGTCAGTAACGACTGAAACTGTGCTCTAATATGAGATGCCCTGGGTAGGGGAAGACCTCCATGATACTTTCAAGCGTGAAACTTCTTAGAGGCCCTTCTGAGAGAGGAGGATGGGGAAGATCTAGAGTAGCAGAGCTTCCTCTTGGGAAAATAATAATAATAATAATAATAATAATAATAATAATAATAATAATAATAATAATAATACCACCAATACCAAACCAACCAAACATA
>WTSP01013941.1:0-18479 GCA_025331215.1 Actenoides lindsayi
ATCCACATGGTTGTGTCCTCATAAAAGGCTATCAGGTTGGTCAAACATGACTTCCTCTTGGTAAAACCATGCTGACTTCCCCTAATTACCCTCTTGTCCTTTATATGGTTAGAGACAGTGCCAAGGAGAAGTTGTTCCACCACCTTTCCAGGGATGGAGGTGAGTCTGACCGATTTACAGTTACCTGGGTCATCTTTCTTACCCTTTTTGAAGACTGGAGTGACAACTGCTTTCCTCCAGTCCTAATGCACGTCTCCTGTTCCCCACAACTTCCCAAAGATGATGGAGAGTGGTCTAGCAATGACTTCTGCCAGCTTCCTCAGCACCTGCAGGTCCATCCCATCAGGACCTATGGATTTATGGATGTCCAGATTGCTTCATTGGTCCCTAACCCAGTCCACATCAACCAAGGCTACCTCCTCCTTTATCCTGACCTCCTCTGGGGACTCAGGGGTCTGGGACTCCTGAGGACAGCCTCCAGCAGTACAGAGACAAAGAAGGAATTCATTAACTCTGCCTTCTTTGTATCCTCTGTCACCAGGACACCCACCTCATTCATCAGTGGGCCTACATTGCTTCTAGTGTTAGTTTTAACTGAAATGTATTTGAAGAAGCCCTTTCTGTTAACCTTGACCTTTCTTGTGAGGTTTAACTACAAGGAGCCTTAGCTTTCTTGTTTGCCTCCCTGCATCCTCTAACAACAGTCATATTCCTTTCAAGTGGCCAGCCCCTCCTTCCATGATCTGTAGACTCTTTTCTTGCACTTGAGTTTGCCCAGCAGTTCCCTGATTAACCATGCAGGTCTCCTGGCTCCCTTTCTTGATTTCCTACCTGTTGGGATGCTCTGATTTTGAGCTTGGAAGAAGTGGTCCTTGAGTGCTAACCAACTATATTGGGCCCCTTTACCTAATAGGACCCTGTCCCATGGGATTTACCCTAGCAATTGCTTGAAAAGGCCAAAGTTGGCCCTACTGAAGTCCAGGGTTGTGATTCTGCTTGGTATTCTGTTCCTGCCACAGAGGATCCTGAACTCCACCACCTCTTGGTCACTGAAGCCAGGTCTGTCCTCAACCTTCACCGCTTCAACCACACCCTCTTTGTTAGTGAATATAAGATCCAGCAGCGCTCCTCTCCTAGCTGGCTCATCCACCATTTGCATCAGGAAGTTATCGTCAATTCACTGGAGGAACATCCTGGACTGTGACTGGCTGGCTGAGTAGGCCTTCCAGCAAATGTCAGGGAAGTTAAAATCCCCCTGACAACTACAGCCTGTAATTGTGAGGTTGGTACCAGCTGCCTGTAAAAGGCCTCATCAACCCCCTCGGCCTGATCAGGTGGCCTCTAATAGACACCAATAACAGTATCACCCATGGAAATGATGACGGAAAGCAAAATTTTGTTTGAAACGTTGTAATTCTATAATACTTTGCCTAAAGAAGTCTTGGTAATAGTGAAAAATTTAATTCCATAATTATGCATTCATCATAAAATTAATGACCAAAAGGAGCTCTGTTTTTTTATTTTGTTTTGTTTAATTTCTTCAGACACCCATTTTATAAATTCATGTTGGAAAAATGACAAAGATTCACAACATGCAAACTCTAAGGATTCCTGAAGAATCTGGACCAGATTCTCTTGGTCAGTAGCACCATTTAGCAAGCACAGTTCTGTCTAGGCTTTATAATAATACATCTCATCAATCTTAATGCAAGATTCACCAACATAGAGGGCCTCCAGCTCAGACTGTCATCCATGTCTAGCTCCAGGCTTAAAAAGGCCTTGTCCAGCCTCCACAACTCACTGTTCCTTTTGGATTTACAGTCTATCATGGAGTCCCTGTGGTGCTTCAATATATCTGGTCAATTTACCAAAGATGCAGAAGGTGCATGCAGATATTGCTGCCATATCGTGGACCAGAAGACACTCTGGGGCACAGGTTCTACAGGATAGCTCAGAATATACAGGATAGGGTTTTTTTCCACTTACTGTACAGAGAGTAGTTTTGCAGTTCCCTTGGTAGACAATATGTAAAATCTCAGTAGTTTGCAGTTAGATTCTTTTATTCAGTTTGGTAGCTTTCAGGTAGTAATTTTTTACAAATAAAATGGCTCTATGGATTTAAATTAGGAAATCAAAGCTTTTAAAATAGGATATTTCTTAACAGTATGTTGCATTTCTTTTCCTGTTCTAGATGTCTTCAAGATGTTTCATCTTGTCTCTGATCACATCTCAGTCAAGTGACAACCTGAGACAAAACTGTATGATGAAGCAACCCAGGGTACTTTGCAGCTCCTTTCTACTCTCAGACACTTCACACAGAGGCAAGGTACAGGGTTGTCAGTGTACTTCTGGTTCAGATGCAGATATATCCTGGAAATTCTCCTAGTTCTATCACTGTAGACATACTCTTTGTCTAACAGTAATTTTAATTGACAAGACAAAACTGAAGACAAAAATGTCAAAGAACATGTGTGAAAATTCAAAGCTATTTCTGGAATAGAATTTTTGTACATTTTCTGTGTTTTGTCTGTACTTATGATTGTCAGAATTTTCTTTAACCTTTTCCATTTACAGTGAAGACCTAATAAGCTGGGAGAAAGGAGAAAAGTAGGCAGTCTGGCAGAAATTCCTCCATGTAGTGTATACACCAAGATGAACACGATCTGCATACCAGTTCACATGAAACTGTTTACTGTCTTTTGTAATTAATGAGGCAATCTATTAAAAAATGGAAGAGCAATTTATGGGATGCTCAAAATTTTCGAGAGTATATTTCAGAGCAGGGTCTGTATAGGAGCCATACTGATCTTTTAAGAAACAGGTGAACAATTTTATGCACAAATGTTGAGGGACATGGTTTTTTACATTGCATGATTTCTCATTGTGTCAATTGTCACTAGCAGAAGTTAAAGAGTTAGTCCTTTTATTTATCTTTAGACCCTTCCAAATGGCATTTTGGTTCAGTGTGCTTCTGCTCAGCTGATTTATACACATTAATATTGCCCAGATTGATTAGTATTTTCAGGATTGATTAATATTGCCAGGTCTTTGTTGTATATAGAAGGTTGTTAAGAATGTTCATGAGATAAAACAAACTTGAAGAAAAAAAAAAGATACTATTTTATAGATCCCTTGATTCAGATATAGCAACCTTAGAAGAATTAATAACCCAGCGTATAAATGAAATCAGAGACTGGACAAAGTCTCACTGACTTCGTTCATGGTAATGAAGAAAGAGTAGTTAAAAGTTGGCACCCATGATATGAGGCTCAGATGCAGAATTGCAAGTGTAGCATCTGCCATTTCTGCCTTAGATTTGCAATGGGATTTTGTTATATCCAGACATGCTTTGAAACGATTGAACAGCACCTGTGGGCAGAGAGATATTTTTTCAGGTACTTCTGAATAGAAGTTTATGGTATTTTTTTTTTTTTCTGATTCCAAACATATTTCCATCCTGTACGTTGTTATTACTTTGGCTTTTCTATGTCCACTCCACAGAGACTGTACACTGGCTGTATGCAGAAGCTTAAGCTAAGAGGAAATACTATCCATCTAAGAGGAACAACTACCCATATGTTAAGATGTGAATGTTTTTGAAGACATGAGACACCAATAAGATACATTAGCATGTACAGAGGTACTGAGAAAACTGTTCTCATGAATTTTTGAAGAAGGTAAACTAAACTACTGAACTCTTTTTTGTGGACACTGTTCACTCAGCTAAGCAAATGCCAAGATCTAATTTTTTTTTTTTTTTTTTCAGGATGGTTAATGTAACATACTCCAGAACATAATGCAATCTAAATGTATAGTATTGTAGATTTTTAGGTTTATATTAAATTTCCTATGCAAAGTAGCTTCAGAATAACCATGATTCCTGATAAAATGAATTGGTGGTTCTAGTTTTAATATCTTGGATGATAAGGCACAGAGGGGGCTAAGAAAGCCGTGAGACTGAAAAGCTGGAGACTTTAAAGATTTGACAAATAGGGGAAGACAGAAGGTGGAAACATGACAAGTGATTAAAAGAAGGTAATTTATCCTTTGTCTAAGTCCTAAATCCAGAAGCCATGCATTAACACTCTTCAAACACACCTCAAAATGATAAAACCAGGTATGTTTTTACAGAAACATAATTAACGTCTCACACTCCTGGGTAATACCAGTATCAGGAATTTAGAAAGGAAGAAGTAACGATTAAGGAGGTATGTGGATAGAATATATATTTGTCATCAGGTTGTAGAGAATGTTCTAAAAAGTGAAGGGATGCTCAAATTGTATGGAGGTAAGACACCCATTACCAGCTGTGGACAGAAAAATAAAATCATTCTCTAGTTTTTTACTGTGCTTGAACTCAGCTCATAGGTGAGTCCCCACACTGATAAGCATTCATTGACCTCAGCAGCTGAGTTTTCACTAACTGCATTTAATAAAATGGAATGGATTTAGATTTCACAAATCTCTCTTTCTACTCCTGTCTCTTGAGGCAGCACAGTCAGTACTGCCTAAATTCAGGAAGCCATTGATTAGATCAAATCAGTGTAAATGGGGAGAGGAATAAAGTAAAGGAGCACAAGTATAATCTGGGGAGCTGGGAAGTTGATGATGTTTTTAAATCTTATTACAAAACTCTGAGGCATATGTAAATTTGAGGTAACACACCTCCCTGGTCACAATGCCTCAAAGGCATGTACTTCAATAATTCATATCTAATTCCATAATTATTAAGCTGGATAGTGTATTTTCAATATTTAATACTACAAATGCTTAGGTGTTTTCAAAGTAATCTTTAATTTTTGCCATCAAAGTAAAACCTTGATTAGAATCTCTTTATGTGCTTCCTATTCCATTTAGCGATAACTGGATCAGGTTTTCTGTTTTCCTTTTAGTGTTTCAGTACTTTTGGCCACCTGTCAGCCGATCAAAATTAAAAACAGAGGCTGATTAAATGACTCTCTATGGTGCTGTTCAGGCAGCTTCATTAGTGCTTCAGTTTATGGCCACTCAGTGAGCCACACTGCTGTAACTTCTGACAGTTTATGGAAGCTGATTTGGAGGCACAGGATGTGGGGTACCAGTTGCAAAGTTTTGATTGCATGAATTATACATGAAGTCCATTACTACTGATGCTCACTGGTGGTAACAGTATTCTGAACGTGTAACACGGCTTTCTCTTTGAAACAAGCAAAACCCAACGAACCAAGTACTAAAAAGACATATAAAGGAGGAAAGTACAGAACAAGAATAACAAAAAAATCCCAAACATGTTTTTCTTTGTCTATTTAATCACTTTATAGTATGAAAAAGAGATGAGAGTTTTCCAGATTATTTTTCTGTTTTTCAGGTATGTTGGGAACTAAGGTGGCAGGAAAGGGAAAGGAGACAGAGAGAGGAAGAAACCTTCAAGGCTACGGCTGTAGATTATTGCACACATAAAGGATTTCTCCTGCATGAACACAGCAAGTATCTCTGAAAGCTGTCAATGTCACTTTGCCAAAGATGTCTCCTCTCTTCACTAGTTGTCTCTCTGCTCTGTCACATGTAACACTTTATTAAAGCTTTGGGGCTTTACGTTTTTGTGGTTTGTGTTTTTCTTTTTTTTCCTTTCCCTCTCTGACTTTTCAGATGACAGGAAAGAAATTTCAAAGGCAAAAAGTTGAGGGATAAAGCAAAACTAGCTCTGATGTTCAGAATTCCCACTTTACTCAGGTAATTTACTACCTCCTACTGGTTTACAGTGAGCATGCACGTTTGGCACTAAACGTATTTTATGTGGTCACACACACTTCTTCTGTAAAGTAATAATGCAATTCTCATTTTTCTCAGACAGTAGATTGGGCTATCATGAGATAAGTCACAACAAAATCATTACCATATAATTGCATTTTATCTGCAGTCATATTCCTCCTGGAAATCTGGCCAAAATCAGCTATTCAGTTGTTGGGGACTGTCCTGGTTTCAGCTTGGATAGAGTTATTTTTCTTCCTAGTAGCTGTAGTTTTGCAGTTTGGATTCAATATGAGAATAAAGTTAATAGCATACTGATGTTCTTAGTTGTTTGCAAGTAATATTTATACTAAGTCAAGGACTTTTCACTTTCTCATGCCCTGACAGCAAGAAGGCTGAAGGAACACAAGACATTATGAGTAGACACAGCCTGTGTAGCTGACCTAAACTGGCCAAAGGCATATTCCATACCATCAGATGCCATATTTAGACAGTAAAGCTGGCTGAGGGATGCTGCTCTGGAACTGTCTGGGCATGAGTCTGTGGGTGGTGAGGAACTGCACTGTGCATTGTTTGTTTTGTATATTCTAATGTTATTACTATTATTATTATTTCCACCAATGTTAGTATTTTCTTTCTTTTCTGCCCTATTAAACTGTCTTTATCTCAATCTATGAGATTTTTGGGTTTTTTCCATTTCTCTTCCCCATCCCACTGGGGTGGGGGAGAGAGTGAGTGAGTGGCTGGGTGGTGTTTAGTTGCCAGCTGGGGTTAAAAAACAACAGGGACATTGATGATACTGATTTCCCTTTGCTTTCCTTCCCTTCCTCCCCTCTACTCTTTTATCCTGTATGTGTTCAAATCCTTTTTTAAAGCCTTTGGGGGAAGCAATCTGTATCAAAACTGGTCTCTGCTGCAAAGGTACTTGCAAGGAACCAGAGTATCTGATATTCCTCATGTATTGAGCTAATGATCTCTATTTTTCTCACAGCTGTAAAAATGCCTCCACAGCAAGAACTGTAGGAGTCAATGAATTAGAAAAGTCCTTCTTTGGAGGTGAAAGACAGCAGCCATCCTTCCAGGTAATACCCTCTATTCTGAAGGCTCAGAGCAGTAAAATTCAGAGGTTACTTGGTGCAAGTTCAGTTTTACATATATTTGACATGTGAACGCGAAATCTGCAACTCTTTTCCCTCTCTGTTAGTAGGAATATGACCTCCATAGAAGCCCAGGCTGACAAGAAGCTTCACACCCAATTACCTGCAATTCTGAGACATAAAGTCTCCTCTGTTTCTTTATACAAGCAGCTTCAGCCTTGTTTTCATTAGATTGTTATTTTAGAACAACAACAAAAAAAAATTTCATTTATCTGAGATGCATTTCAGGGTAGATTTCTTTCACACAAGGGGATCCCTCAATGTCAGGAAACTATTGTTTAGTTCTATACTACCTGCTTCTATTCTTCTTCCTCTAGTTCAGGATTGTACAGATGGGAAGTAAGACTAACAAGGGCACTGCCACACAGTATTTCAGTGACTCCTAGCAAGCAAAAAAAATTAGTGTTTTCAATCTCTTAAATCTTCTCTAACATCTTAGTAAGCCTCAAGTCAACTTGCAGTAATCCACAAATGTCTGAGCTAATCAGTAGTATTTATCATTATTTGTGTACTGACCAGCTTGACAGTGTGAAAGTTATGGTCTAATATTGCTCATTGTTTTTTATCTAGCAGTATCTTTTTCTGCAAGTACAAATATAAAAAAAAAATTAGGAGAAAAAAGTTTCTTTCAGTAGGAAACTTGCCATTAGAACACTGGTCTCATCTATGTAGCTTCCATTTACTATTTTTTTTATTGTGCAAAACCACTAATATTTCTTTTAATCTCCCTAGGTAAGTGATGGGAAAAAGAAATGCCCATCTAAACATAGGTGATACATCTACAGAACTAGCCTAGCAGGTCATGTAGATAACTATAAATTTGTTCCCCATTATGAAGGTACTATTAGGATCTTGGCTTTGGCAAGGTTTTTTGAGAGCCTCTGTTTTAGCTGTGCATGCTGAGCTCTGAGGTATTGCAGTTGTTCCATGAGAATAGCCAATTTAGTCTCAGTGTGCCTAGGTGAACTGCAACCAATGCAGTGTATGTAAAGCATCCATACCCTTACACATGTATAGACCATGCTGACTTGGATCATGGTGTGGTGTCTAGCCAACTGTGTTATGGACTTCTTGGTGGGGAGGTGAGTTGTAATGTGTAGAAACACTCTTAAAAATGAGATCATTGATCTGAGATTCCAGGCAGTTAAAATTTTCCGTAAAAATACTTGTAGATATTGACAATGATGTAATGATAGGATAAGGAGGTCAGCAAAGCAGGATGAATCAGAGAATCTAACCACTATCTTCAGTCTAAATCTTACTGAGCAGAAAATCTGTAATTATTACAAGTATGATCTTAACTCAGGGAAAGAAGTAGAAGAAGGATGCCTGCACAATACTTCTACAGAAACATTTTGCACATGACTAGTGATCATGAAGCAGTCAGACTTGTTACCACTTCACAAAATGATGAACAGACACATATTTGTCTGTATATTTTGCATTGAAGTAAGGATAAAGATGGTCTTTGTTTTATTTCAGGGTTTTTTAACTACCATTTCTAGAACACAGCTGTCATGGTTTAATCTCAGACAGCAATTAAGCACCACATGGCCACTCATTCACATCCTGGTGCGATGAGGGAAAGAATCAGAAAAAAAAAAATAAAAAAGAAATTGTGAGTTGAAGTGAAGACAGTCTCATAGGACAGAAAAGAAAGGGAAAACAACAATAATTAATAACAATAATAGAATATATAAAACAAGTGATGCACAATACAATTGCTTACCACTCACTGATGGATGCCCAACCTACCCCTGAGCTGCAGTGTCCCCCCATCAACTCCCCCTGGTTTATACACTGGGGTCAGTATATAAATATGTCATATGGCATGGAATATTCATGGGGCCCATTTGGGTCAGTTGTTCTTGCTGTGCCCTCTCCAAGCTTCTTGTGTACTCCCAGCCTTTGCTAACAAGGTAGTATAAGAAGCTGAAGTCTTTGATTTGTTAAAAACACTGCTCGAACAACTGTAACATCACTGTGTTACCAACATTATTCTCATCTTAAATCCAAAACAAAGCACTGTATCAGCTATGAAGAAGAAAATTAACTTTATTCCAGCTGAAACCAGGACAACGTCATTTTGTTTATCTCCTTTCTACAAATATTGCTAATTATATACATTACAGTCATGTAATATTAAGTTAATTTTAAATGACCTGTGATAAAACCAATGTTATTTTCCCACTGCCAGGAGTCACAGCCTTAGCACCTATTCACATCCCCTCTTCTGTGGCTCTCATTGGACTTTACTTAATGAATGGCAGTTCACCAGGACTCCCGGGTACTTTGCTTAGACATATTTACCCAGCCAGTCAGTCAAGTAACCTATTCACCTGGTACTTTTGTGGAAATTGGTCCATCCCAGGTACAAGACTTTGATGAATTTCATAAGGTTCCTTCTAGTACATTCCTTCAGTGTGTCTAAGTCTCTGAACAGCAGCCCTGCCCTCAAACAAATATACTGGTGTTTTGACATGGAGTCATCTGCTATCTTTACAAGAAAGTGCACTTCTTGGCCTCTTCCAGGTCACTGATAAACATGTTACACAAGACTAACAAGTCCCAAGAGAGACTTCCAAGGAATTCCACTCTTAACTTGCTGTCAGAGAGATTATAAAGTATTAACCACTACCCTTTCAGTCAAGCATCCAGTTTTTCACTCATCTTGTAATACATCCATCTATATCATAATGTCCAAACCTGGATGAAAGAATATTTGAGGAGACTATGGTGAAAAACTCACTAAAGTCAAAATACTTTCCTTATTTGTGACTAAGGGAAAGTCACCACTTCACTTTCTCCACAGACCTAGTAATTTTATCATGACATAATTTGCTGTAAGTCAGTTCATGATAGTTTTTTTAAGTCAACTTCTTCTTCAAGCACACAAAAATAGCTTCCAAGAAGAGTTGCTCCATGATTTTTCACAGCAACTAAAGTGAGGCTGACAAGCCCATAGCTCTTTGGATTGTCTTCACATATTTTGGAGATGATTAAAGTATTTATCTCCCACTCCTCCTCTCCCAATACATTTCCCTACAGCACATCTGGTCCCATGAACTTGTGTGAATCAAGCTTTCTCAAAAAATCCCTGACTCCAACTCTCACTTGTTGCTGGTAGTTTCTCTCATCCTGCAACCTCGTCTCTAAACACAGAGGCCTGGGAGACCTTGTTGGTGAAAAATGAAGCAATGAAGTCTTTGAGTACCTCATTCTCATCTTGTATTCACTGTTAACTAGATTGCTTGCTTTTTTCAGCAGTGGGTCAGCATTTTCCTTCCTAGTACTTTTACTGTCAATGTAGTCACAGAAGCTCTTTTTGTTATTCCTGACATCTCTTCCCAGTTTCCACTCTAGATGAGCTTTGACTTTTCTATCAGCATTCCTGTATGCGTGGGTGATGTTTCTATATTCCTTCACTATACCCTGTCCTTATTTTGACTTGCTGTATGTCTTTTTTTGTTCTGGAACTTAATAATTATTATGCCTGTTAGTTCATCATGATCTCCTCACAAGTCTACTTGTTTTCCTGAATATGAGGATGAATCATTCATGTGCTTGGAGGATTGTTCTCAAAGATCTGCCATTTATCTTAAGCTCTTCTGCCCTTCATAGCTGCATGTCACAGGATCCTATCTGCTATTTGTGAGGAAGCCAAAGTCTGTTCTACTCCAAGGTCTGTACTCTGCTCCTTGCCTTCATCACTTCCTCAGGAATTTGAACTTCCTGTGTCATATACGGTATATTACTATAAGCAAGGAGAGGGTAAGGTCAGAGAAAATTACTACACAGGGAATTGGCTGCATAACACACAGATTTATACTTGTTTTGCAAAAATGTTAATGCTAGTTAGGTAAAGAAGTAGGTGAAGAATTGAAACCTTTAACTCTTGTATGAGGAAATCTTTAACACTGGGGTTCTTTTGCTCGGAGTAGCTGAAGCAAACTTTCAAGGACCATTATAGAAACTTGAATTGTTGAAAAGATGACACTTTAGTGAAACCACAGTGTGATCCCTTCTTCATGATGTTCATTTAATCATTGCTCACATCTTGTGCTTAAATGTCATCTTGTCTGTTAATCTAAAATTTATCAAGAATATTCAGGTCCTCTAATCGTCATTTCTTGTGAGGATTATTAAACTTAATGTTACAGGAGTTGCCTCCCTGGAAAGCGTGATCACGGATACATAATACCATCAACCAATTACACATGAAAGGTGCATATGAGATCACTGGGAGTGCCAATATTGACTTTTCTCCAGGCTTTAATGGATGAGTCATTCTATCTGATCTAATGATTTTTATCATAATTCTACCCACCACATTAATAGAAGGTGGCCAAATTAAAATGTTAGATAGTTGTAACCTTTCCTAGTAAAATAGCTGTATTATTAACTTCATTACAAGCAGTTTTCCTCAAAGTTTCTTGGAAGCTGCTAATGATGTTGAAAGAAATAACAGATAACAAGTCAGAACATTTTCTCACTGTGTTTACCGAAGTGATGGAAAAAATGTCATAACATTAATTCAAACCACTAAGAATTAAGCATCACTTTACCAAAACAATTATTTTTTTCTCCTTCGGCTATTTTTCAGTTTCTACAGGCAACATCTGTATCTTTTCAGCTGCATAATTTTTGATTCCCTGAATGTCTATTACTGACTAATGTCTATTGTTTTGGGGGGTTCATCTTTTCTCTATTCTTTTCAGAATGGCTTCACACAGCGAGTGTTGTTTCTCCCTCATGACATACTCATCACTATCTCTTGAGATAACATATAATAGTCCTCTTTCTATCCATAATCCAGAAACTGATCATTTTCAGACAGATTTTTTGGGGTACATGGAGCTCCATTAACTCTGATAGGGCTCTACAGAGACCTAGCAATCAAGCCATACTGTCAGTTCCTGGATTGAGGTTTCCCTCAGTTTCAGATTAATCCTTATTCCAGTTTCCTTTTTCTGCAAACCATGAGTGAGAAGTTCTCTTTGTTCTCTGTTTGGTTTTTTTTTTCCCCAGGTAACACAATCCTTACTGCAAAGTTAAATTCTTACCACAAAACAGATTTATATGTTTTGTTTGTATAAATGTACATGATTTCATGCCAATGGCCTTTTTTCTTCTTCTACTAACTCACTTCAATATTTTGTCTAATTAGCTGCCCAAATGTATTGCTTTTTGGCATAGTCTACATTTTTAAAGCAGACAAATTTATCAATGTTAAAATTGCTGTAACAGATAAAACTAAAACTATATGACAATGAAGCATTCACTGTATAACACAGTCTTGCTGAAGAACATTAATAAATAATTTCAATTAAATCTGAAAGGATCCTTTTATTCCTACAAACAAACAGAAAATTCCCAGCATCTAGGATAGGTTTCAAAACCAGATTAGGTACATGCATGTCATCATGGTTCCTAGATTTGTATTAAAGGCAATGTAGCTCTAACATGTAAAGTCTGAAGGACTTTACAGGGCAATCTGAATATAAGGCAACCTGAATTTCTCTTCCCTTGCCCATATTTAGCTGTCTAGAGTCAGCTGAGATTTTCTTGGATATGAAAGATACCCACACAAGGCTGAGAGATACGATACAGGAACCATGGTAGAGCACACCCTTTCTAGAGTAACACCTGAAGGGCAGACGGGACACTATAAGCATCTCAAGAGACAGTAAACAGTTATGTTGTTTCTACCACAATAAATTCAGCCAGGTTTGGATATGCTCCTAGCTGTGGAAAGCAAAAGTCTGTAACAGCAAACTCTTAGAACATTTCCTGACATTATTTTTACTCATTCCAGCCATCATTAATCTTGGATAATTCATGGCATGGGCTAGCTATTAAAATGTTACAGGGACCACTATAACAGGCAATTTAGTAGGTTAAAACTTCACTGGCATAAACACATGCTAGTTTCTGCCAGGTGACCTCAGTGCCCAGAGTCTGGCTAGGCAGATTTAATTTATTAGTATGAATGGGGAATCAGGAGTTGCTTATCAGAATAAATGAGCTTTGAGTGTATTGGCAAGTGATATAACCCAATCTCAGATGTCTGCTCCATGTATAGTTACTTCTATGTATACACTTCAATTTACACGTCTTACACCTGCAGAGCTCAAGCCCTCTTTCATGTCCATGTCTGTATAATATTCTAACAGTGTATGTGGTCAAGGTACTCCAGCTGATCCAGACTTTTTCATTGACATGTTATGAAAAATGTAATATGCAAGTACACTCCTTTTGACACTCCTTGACAACCATGATCAGACAGTTGGCTGCTTGATCAGTTAACTACATACATTAGTCCTATACACTTGGAGAGTGAATTCTTAAATCAACTATGTTATGTTGATTTATTCTTGGAAACTTCAATGACAAGCTGCTTTACTTCCAAATGGCTATATTTTTTTATGTTTTTTTTACTTCCCATACATTTACTGTTAAACAACAGTATTCAGCATTCATTACTGACCTTTTATTTTTCATTGGCAAAGTACAGTATTCATATCCTTGCACACTAATCAGAGAAATCTGGTTTACCCTCTGAATATATTCCACAGCATTTCTTTCTCTTCTCCATTTTCACTATTCAACAAATAGAAACAAGACACAGCTCCACAAAAACAAACTTTGCTTTCCAGTAAACATGGAGTATTGAAATAGTATTTAGATCAGTTCTTAAACACGTTGAAACTTAGCTAGTAGAGTTTAGTTACACCCATAAAGTTAGTGGCTGTGTGCAACATTCCCAGATTATAAAAGCTGCACATTATTAATCATGCTGAAATTCAGCAATGACGAGGTAGTGAACCATTCTTATAATCAGTAGTGAACAGTGTTTATGTGCTGTCTAATTATGAGACATAATAACATTACTATGTAAATCAAAAGTCCATAATACTAATGAAAAATCCCAGAACCTATGAATAATAATTAGAAATTTAATTCATAATAGAGTGCACCTATTAATATTATTCATACGCATATCTGTAATAATTTTAAAACTCACATATATTGTAGCTGTAGTGGATGATAAACATTCAGCTAACAAATATAGCCATTTGAACAGCTATATGGTCTCTGGGGAATTTTTCCGTTTTATTTCTTTTCTTTATTATTTGTACTAAAAGTAGTTCTAAAATAAAATATTTACAAAATATTCTAAGTTTAGGGTTTGGGGGTTATTTCTGAAAATCAAATGCCTCAAGACCAAAGGTAATTTGATTGTTTAGAATATATTTTAATAGTTAGTACCAAAAAAAACCCCAAAACCATGAAGGCTAATACACAGAAAAAAGGCACATGGATATCAGGTTTTAGTTCTGTACAACAACCACTTAAAATGAACCTCTATATATTAACACACAGTCATCTTGAACTTAACACAGGAAAATCTTACTTTCAATTAAGCCTAAACACATTTATAAATCACTTCTAATTAGTCCTGTTCTTCTAAATATGATCTGCAATTATAAGATAAACCTACCCATGGAGATTCATTAAACCTTAGAATTTTTGAACTTCAACTTCAATGATCTTCATTTAAGCAGCCTCCTACAACTGACATAATTTTATGGTCTGTTCCTTGAGTTTACTTAGCACACAAAACTCTTATTTGAATATTTCAACACTGTAATTGGTGACTTATCTCCCATTCTCCTCCTTAGCCTTTCTCAAGTTCTGTAAGAAACATGCATGGACTGTTTGCTCAGCCTTTTACAATTACATTGGAAAGAGGTGATTTTTCCAAGTGTTTTGTTGGTTAATTTTTTTCAGATAGCTGTGTACTTGTATGTCCAATGACATTTCTGAATTAGCAGAGAGGTATCCAAGTGAAGGTGGAGGTGTAGCTTTAGAGGTGCCACGGTTCAAGCTCTTGTGCAAATACATTATCTGGAAGGCACTCATTATCTTTCCTGCTCTCTTGGATTCAGAATCTGTAGTGGCTGGTACTTCTGCATGCTCATCACCACCACAAAATGCCATCAATTCATAGAATTAGGAAGGAAGGAAGGTACCAGAAGGTCACCTAATTCAACCTCATCTTTAAACCAAGTCAACTCAGATCAGGTTGCACAAGACCATATCATTTGAAATTTTGGATTTATCCAGGGAGAAAAATTCTACAGCCTGTCCAGGCAATATGATCCAGGGTTTGTCCAACCAACTTAGTGCCTTTTTTTTTTCCCTAATACCTAATCTATTTTCCCTTGATGGAAATTGCTGACCCTCATTCTGTCACTATGCATCTCCCATCAGACAATGGTAGTCAGCAATACAATCTCTCGTAAACCTTCTCCATTTCATGCCAATCAAACTCGGTTCTTTCAGCCTCTCCACATTCATCATATGCTTCAGTTCCCTGACCATCTGTAGTGGGTCTGGCTGGGCTGCTTTTCCCCCTCCAGCCCTCATGCTGCAGTACTGGGAGCTGGAGGGTGTTGATAACACACCCGTTTTATGACTGCCAGTGCTCACACAGCACCAGAGGCTGGGGGGGGGCAAGATGGGGGAGGGGATACACTCAACCTGAGCTGACCAGTGGGATATTCCATACCATATGACGTCAGCTCAACTATAAAGAGAGAGGGCAGGAGGAGGATGTGGGGGCATTCTGCTTTGTCCTCCAAGCGGCTGCTGCGTGTTCCCGGAGCCCTGCTTCCTGGACTTGGCCCAACATCGCCTGTGGACAGGAAGTAGAGAATAACATCTTAGCTATCATAACCCACGGCTCCTTGCGTCTTATTCTCTCCCTGCGTGCCATGCAGATGGGGGTTAGGGGGAGTGATAGAAGAGCTTGGTGGGCACCTAGTGCCGTGCCAGGGTCAACCCACCACACCATCTCAGTACCCTTCCCCTGTATTTATTCCAAGTTTTCAATGTCTCTTTTTAGTGGGGTGCCCAAACTGGATGCACTACTCCTGTTGTGGTCTCAGAGGTGAGCAACAGAGGGGAAGGATCACTTGACTCAGCTTTCTAGCTCTTCCTAATACAGTCCAGTATTTACTGGGGCTTCTTTGTTTCAAGGACACTCACTGACTTACATCCAGCTTGTCCTTCAGGCCCCCCAGGTCCTTTCCTGTAATAATGCTTTCTGCTACCTGAGCACCCAGTGTCTGCCATTGCAGTGCATTATTCTGTCCCAAGTGAAGGAATTTGCATTTTCTATTGTTTAACTTCATAAGATTCCTGTCGGAAGGAATCAGGAGAACGTCTGGTCTATGAGGGAAGACAATCTGGAAGCCAATGGTGATGCTAGCTCAGCCTGTGCCCTCACCAGTTGGCACCATCTCACAGCGTCTGGAGAGAATAGACAGACCCAGTTGCTGCTAATAGAGTTTATTGTCAGCTTCCAACACAGTGAGTGATGAATGAGGTCCAGAGGCCCTCCAGGAGACATGGCCAAACACATGACTTGAAATAAAGCTGTTAAGTAAGTCAGAGGTCCATCTAGAGAAACAGGGTCAGGTAAAGGGATGAAGACAGGTACCCCTACAGCAAACAGTACTGGTCCCAGTATTGATGCCTGAAGGACACCACTAGTAACTAGACAGCAGCTGGATTTTCTGCCCCTGCTCACAACACTTTCAGCCCGGAAGTCCATCCCATTCTCCACCCTCCTCATTGTTCTCTGGCCCATATCTCACCAACATAACTACCAAAAAATTACTAGATAACCTTCCAAAGGCCTTCCTAGACTCAAATTACAAAGTCCACTGATTTCCCCTGGTCCACAGAGAGTTTAACCTAATTACAGAAGACAATCAGATTCTTGAGGCACAACATGGCCTTGGTAAATTCATGCCAGCTCTTTCCAGCTATCTCCTTGACTCCCTTGTACACAGAAATAGGTGCCCACAATAATTCCTGTCAGCTCATGGAACACAAACTACAACATTTGTTCTTAACATCAGTTTGAACTGTGACTCCTCCTTATGAGAACATTTTATATCCTTTCTGAGGTGAAATCATAATATCCCACTTCACAAAACGTTGTGGTTTTTTTTTTCTAAGAGATCCTTGAGAGTTTCATTCTGGTGCTAGACACAGATTTTAAAAGAGTTAAAGAACATAAAGAGTTGGAGAGATTACAAAAACATTTCTTCAAAAATAAGTTAGAACTCATATATCAGGTTCAAAACCAGTAAGCTTTTCTCCCCAGGAAAGTCTGAATGATATTGTCTGGTAACTGTGAACCTATAAAATCTGTTAACCCCTTACATCATAGGTCTTCTAGTATTTTTCATATGCATTTTCAAGTACAGTTAGCTGAAGGAGGTGATCACTGCTGTACTGGTCTACAGTGCCTTATCCTAAACAGTCCCATTACAATTAAACACTGAGTTCCTGACTATGTAGTGGGATGAAGAGTGTAAATTTGGAGGACTGTGGGAAAGGGAGGAAATAATAATTTTTTAATTTATTTTTTTTTTTAAAGTGGTTCTACTTCACGGAGTGACCTTGTTTTAATGTTCTCCATGCCATTCACCCTCCATAGATGATCAGACAGTTCCATTTATCATTATAATTAGGCAGCATCTTGCCAGTTCAATCAGGCTCAATTACTTTAGGCCTCATTAGTGACTGACATACTATACAAGTGCATCTTCAAATGAGCAAGGTCAGATAAAGAAAGTACAGTATGCAGCCAGCAAACACATTTATAGACCATGACAATACAATACTTTGGACGTTGAATAACTTTGCATTCCCCCTTTTGAAGAAGGCATGAAGATAATGAAGGCATGAAGATAATGAAGCCAAAATTAACCTTGCTTAGTTTGCATTATTTCATCTCCTACAAGCTCCTACCAAATCCACAGCTGAGCAGTAGTGATAAGAGGAAAAGCTTCAAATGACTCAGGAAAAATGTCAGGACTGTTAGCCACTCTCAGTTTAAGTTTCAGGTTCTGGAGAATGACAACTTGTCCAATGCATTCAGGCAGCATAAGAACTTCAAAACTGTGGAGGAAACTGGACATTGAGACTGCAGTGCTACAAATCCTTTTGTGTTATCAACAAGACCATACAGTTCTGCTGGTAAAATATGGTGGAATGTAAAGGGAAGTGATTGGCTTTGGCGGTAATGAGTATTCTAGATTTTAAATAGTTACTAGAGTGTAGGGTTGTTCCTGGAGGAAAACAGGAATGCCTGTTTTCAGCAAGACTGTGTGGGAATAAATTGGGCTGCGGACCATGACCTTGAGGTATACTTGAGAATGGCAAGGGAGGAAGCACAAAGCGGTGAAACAAGATGATAAAGAAGAAGAAAGTAGAAGATAACCAGGAGGAGGGGTGGTGATGGAGGTGGTGTAGGATAACCAATGATTTATTAGTTTAGGACACGTGAACAGTGTGTGTGTAGAGTAGTTAACCAATAGCTGTTAATGGTAGTGTGTATATGGGAAGAGAAATCGTATGTAACTCTGGAGAAAATGTGAATAAAGTAACCTCAACTTTGATCATATTGGTCTGTGTTGAGAATAATTCCCGCACTAGAGGAAGGTGAGTTTGAAAATATTGTCGCTCCCCATAAATATCTTGAGAAGTAATCTCCAGATATATATTAACACATAT
>WTSP01013941.1:18579-50247 GCA_025331215.1 Actenoides lindsayi
TGTATAATATATATTATTTACAAATATATACATATAAATATATCTGGTGTGACATTAAGGGAAAAAACCATATTTTTTAACTAGAAATTAATTTCTTTTACACTGGAAAGTGGTGATCTACAACTATCTTCAAATATGAATAGTAGAGAAACACAGCCACATTATTTAAACATTATGATTGAAATGTTTATAAGATTTTTCTGTCATATTGGTCTCATGGAGCAGGGAACATAAATCATGAGTCTATTGGTGCGCTTCAGCTATATATCCTTTTAGATATGACCAAAGACCTTAATCTCTAACAGAGGCAATAGAATCACATCTGTCTCTATTCCATAATGAGGCACCGTCACAACTGAAAATCTAGTTTTACATGGCAAGAGATTTCTTTTTATCTAAACTACTTCAGTGCAAAAGTCTATTTTTTGCCTATTTGGTCATGTTACTTTCTCAGTAAGCAGTGGTAAACCTAAATCTTTTCTTTCCCTTTAGAGCACATAAGTAGAGATTGCTTTATTGTTGTTTTACCCACAGTCTTGATCTTTGGAGACCAAATTCTTCTTTTCTTTTGTTGAGAAGATAGTTCTCAGAAGCCAGACATAAATTATTATCACTATTGTGTTTTTATTTATTTTTATTCTGAATTATTTTCTTAGAATTTTGTGAATTATCTTACATGATGTCAGAAGAAAAGTGTTGATAAAGAATACATGTGCCTGTTTTCTGGGATATCCTTTTATAGTTAAATTCTGGTAAACACTGTTTCAAATTTCACCTACATTTTTACGTTTGGTTTTGGTTTTTTTATTTTGCCTTAATATATAAAGTTTTTCTCTAGTCATAATATTTAAAAGGAATATTAAAAATAGCCCAAATCTACATAGATTATTCTATAATCTATTATGCATTAGAGAAAGAAAATAATATCTGCAGTGGAGTGATCAGTATGCATCCAAAAGTACAGGATTTGATTATCTTAACAGATATGTTCTGAGTCATTATTTTCTGGTTCCCTTTTTTTTCCTCTACACAATATTTGAGTACATTATACCCAGAGGTATTTAATTTCATAAGCTGGTAGTGTGCTATGTGAAGTGTTTCTTTCATTTATTCTTATCTAATCTTTTAGTTAGTTATTTATTTTCCTAGGCAACTATTAACCATAATAGCCAAGTATTAAAAGATAGAAATAACAACATCCCACTCTTCCTTTCCTCCCCACTTGAGGATGAATCATCTGAACTCTTTTGTATGTTCTTGAAAACTTCACTGAGAGAAGGTGAATCAAAGGAAAGAATTTTGTAAGTGACAGAGACAGTGGTTCAGGCTGTGGTTATTTTCATCTTTTGCAGCAATGAGTTCTCTAGGCTAAGCTGAGATCTTAGAAAAATTCCCCCTCAGATGTTCATGAGATACGGAGGTTAGAAATGATCTCACTTCTCAAGCCAGTGTCATTGCATTTGTCCTTTAGTTGTTTTTTATCAGAGCAAAAATATGACATACACACTACTCTGAGGTAGTGTTATTCTTCATAATATGGACCAATACGTTGTTTCTGCAACGAATGATGGAACAGGCATTACAATCTGCAATGGTTTATAATCCCAACAGAGTTTACCACTGCTACCTTCTCCAAAAGATATGCTAACATTTATGTAAACAGTAAAAAATCCTCACCAATATCTTTGAAAAATGAAGTATTCCATTACATTTTTCTACCCTTGGAGAGAAATTGAGAAGAAATTTGTGGCAAGGATTAGATATGTCATTAAAGGAACTCCTAGGAAATGTTCATAGCATAGAGGTGAACGTGATGGAAATAAACCAAATTAGGTTAGAGAATGAGATATTATTGTGAAATTGTCAGGGAAAAGTTTTGGTGGGTATGCAAGCACAGTAACTCAACAGCTCTCATCAATCCACACAAACCATTTAGGAGGATCCTTTTGGAAAGCCAGTCATATGCCGAGCTGCATAAAAAGAAGCATAGTCATCAGGTTAAGGGAGGTGATTCTTGCCCTCTGCTCTCATGATAGTACCTGAAGTACTGTGTTCAGCTCTTGAGTCCTCAGCACGAGAAAGACATGGACCAGTTGGAGGAGGTCCAGAGGAGGGCAACAAATTGGATCAGAGGGCTGGAGCACATCCCCTATGAAGAGAGGCAGAGAGAGTTCAAGTTGTTCAGCCTGGAGAAGAGAAGGCTCTAGGGAGACCTTATTTTGGCCTTTCAATATGTAAAGGGAGCTTATAAGGAAGATAGGAAAATACTTTTTACCAAGGCCTGTAATGACAGAACAAGGGTCAACAGATTTAAACTGAAAAAGGGTAGATTTAGATTGGACTAAAGGAAGAAATTCTTTAGTGAGTGGTGATGAGACACTGGACCAGGTTGCCCAGAGAAGTTGTGGATGCCCCATTCTCAGAAATGTTCAATGTCAGGTTCAATAATGTTTTGAGTAATCTGATCTAGTGAAAGATATCCCAGCCCTTGGCAGATGGGTTGAACTAGGTGATCTTTAAGAGTGCCTTCCAATCCAAACTATTCTAGGATTATAGGATTCCTTGCTCACTATGGCCTCTTCCAAACAAGGTGCATGTGTTGGTGATAGCGTGCTGTTTCAGCATTGTAGAAAAGTCTCTCTCTGTATTGTGTTCTGGTCAGCTTCTCATTCAAAAACAATCAACTGGCAAATCATACTTATTTTTTTCTCTACTTTTTTTCTTAAATATGCTTGAGGACCTTACATGAAAACAAGGAAAGATTGCTAGAAATGAGGATAAGGTTCTTACAAATTGAATGAGTGAACAAATGGAAAAGTAAGATTGAGATAACCCTGGAGCAAATCACAGCAGTAGCAGAATATGAATGAATATGAACAGAAATGAGCTTAGTGTACATTTCACATTGTGAAAATATTGTTAGATTGTCTATAGAAAGATCAGTATTTTAAAATTACAAATATGGCCACTTTATTACCACTTTAGGGGTGGAGTTAACTTGCCTTTGTCAAATGTGGATAACATCATTAACAGCTTTCTGAATCTGTGGCAGTGTGATTTACAGGGATTAACATCCTTATGTCTCCAAACCCTTATGCAGATCATTAAATTGCCCTTATCAAAGGAACCATCAAGAATTTATGTTTGGAAAGTTTCCACATGCCCTTTATTATCTCTAATTGTTCAGGTAAAACTGAGGTCAAATTCATAGGCTCTGCACTGTTGCTATCAATGATTCTATTCATCTGATGTAAATGAGATATGCTACTAGAAATGGGGGTTTTGATATACCTTATGTTTTATGAAATGGAAGGTCATAGGTGGATACGAGTGAATTGCTTTATGAAAAAAGTTCATAGTTCTTTAGAGAAAGGGATGCTTTGTTCTTGCAGTGGCAGTCTTGGTTTACAAAGTAATTTATAGCTCAGGAAAGTTGTGGGAGGTATGAACTTTATATTTACCTGACATTATATGTATTGTGCTTTTCTTCCCTATCACAGCCCACTCAGTTATATTCTACATTGCTTCTTACCATATGTGCCTGGGTCTCTTTATTCCATAATTGCCCATTGATACTGCATGCTATACATAGAGTACCAGATAAAATTTGAGACTCTAGGTGAAGTGAATTTAGTAGCTATAGCTCAATCCCCAGCCAACAGCAGATAAAAACATATGCAACACTGCTCAGTTGACACAGTTTCTTTCATCTGTGCCGAGGAAATGCACTGGAACATATCCAACACTGACACTAAATTGATTTGCACCCTTGAGATGCTGGCTACTCCTGTCAGAATTGAGTTTGTTGACAGATGGCATGCAGAATGGAGAAACTTTCTGTGGAATTGCTTATATGATACCCATAAATGGGTAAAAAATCAGATAGGGGTATGGTGGTGGAAGAAAGACTGAATAGCTGGATTTATTATAGCCTCAGGTTTCTTCCTGACCAAATTTCTGGTTGTCCAAATGAAACAATGTTCAAATGCTTTTCTTGAGTTATTTATGATTTTTCTCTTTTACAATGTTGTTGCAAATCTTTTTTTTTACATGGGGAAATTAAAAAAATTGTCTGACATACAGCTATTAAAGTATACATTTGGCAGGAAAAGAGTATTATGTGGTCTTCAACCATGAAAATCCACAAAAATTGGAAATATTAGTGTAAAAGCATTTTCTCTGGTATTTGAGGTAACAGCAAAACAATGAATATTCTACTTCTAATTTTAAAATTAAGACTCGGATTTTGTAGAAAATCTTTTGTCTCAATGTAACTAAGGATAATACACTTTACCTAGTTTCTAATCACAGACTGAAAAATAATGTTTCAAATGTCTTTATTACCATTGATGTAGACACCATGTTTCATGTTCACATGCAGATTTCATAACCCAAGAGCTAGTCTTAAAAGTGTCAAGGGCAAAACGATTCCTAAACAGTGTGTCCTACCTAATTTTTGTTCTTGAAAAGTAAGAAAATCTATCAGACTATTTAATTTCCCCATAGTGTTACTGTCTGTGATATCAAATTAAATTCTGAAGCCCCTTATTAAATTTATTTTAGAATTCAACTAAAAAAATTACACACTAAAAGCAAGGTGTTAAATGACAAGTGAACATGACAATTGCAAGGAGGGGCTATGAAATATTCTGGTAATACCTGTGAGAAAAAAAATGAATTGTCTCCTGACTTTATTTTGCTTATATTGATGGTTGATGGGGATATGGGAAGAAACATCCAGCCCTCACTTGTTCACCTGTTTATATAAATATAAAATTTATGTTAAATTTTGTGGTTTTAGAAGGATTGGACCATTCATAGAAACTGCAAGAAGAGAGGAATATCTATCTACTCAAGAAAAAGAGAATGTATTGCTAATAGACAAATAAGGCACAAAGAAAAAGAAAGAGGATCAAGAAGGAGAAGGATGAAAGAAGGAAAGAATAATGAGACATAACAGCCATGAGTGATGCTTGTCCATACCCTTAGATATAATAATGTTGACAAACTTTCATGTATTCAAATAATAGGCTTGTTAAGCATTAAGGTCCATGGACAGATGGGATGAAGGCACGAGGCAGAAACCATTGATTTAGAGATCTTAAAGCATATATATATTCTGATGGAATACTGTCAACCCCATTGTATATTTTTGTTAATTCTGATGGAAATAATACAGGGAAATAGGTTGGCAAGACCATCTACTCTAACTCCTGGGCATTTTTCCTGACACCTAGCTGTCTGATGAGTAGACTGCCAATCTTTCCAGGACATATGATTTCCCAGCTGTTCACCTGGTGAGCTGCTGGCCTCCCAGGCTCTCCAACTGGCTACTCCACAAAGTGTCCAGCTGTGATGGGGGTTACTTAGTGTCACAGAAATCAAGCTCTTTCACTGAAGTCTGTGCTGGTTGGGGTCTGGGAGCATATTTATTTTGGAAACTCTAAAATGTTCCCAGTGTTTCAGTAGACTGGACAATATCAACATTTCGTTGCTCTCAAAAGAAAATCTGTCAAAATTTGTGATGTCACAATGAGAATACTAGTTTTGGTGTTGCTAACATACTGGTTTTCCTTTACAAAATCCTAATTTTTGTCTGAAACCAGAATGAAGAAAAAATGAAGATACTCCAGAATTCTTGTAAGGAAGTGATATAATTTCCTTACTATGTCAGTAGTAGAAAGAAATCTTGGGTTTAGAGAATGAAGGAAACCAGAATCATATTCAGTATAAGATTGTTCAATTTTTCATTTTGAATGGCTCAGATGTAATAATTGTCAAAATTTCATATAATCAATTAATGGGCTTGCTAAGCATTAAGATCCTTGATTGTTTCAGGGGATATTTTATAAAATACCAGGGGTTTTTTTTGCTGGTTTTGTTGTTCTTAGTTAAAAATTGAATTCATAGTGTCATTATGTGAAATCAGCATAAAGTAGACCTTAAGATCACATAACTGTAGAAAAGAGTGTACAACTGACCTTGCAGAGCATGTTTTAAGACTTTTCTTGGGAATATGACAGGGAAAATTGGTGCTTTTTTCAGAGGTAGTTCTTAGTATTTCAGGTCATTTGCTGTTTTAGATCAGTGTTTCACTCTGTCTGGGAGTTGTACTGGACACATCTCCTGCTGCCAAAACAATTTAGAACAGACTTGGAGGGAGTGAGATCACTAAATGCTGAATTAGCTCATACTTTCTGCATTACTCTAAGGTTTGCTTAGACACCCTCCTAAGAGTGATAGTTCATATTGATTTCTGATTAAAAAGGGCTGCTGCAAATGAGAAAAAGCACTACATTTCCTTTCGAGTGTTACTCTTCCAAGAAGAACACTTTACAAATTAATGTGCTATTTTCTCACATTTCTTAACTTCTCTTTTCCCTTCTCACTTTTCAATAGAAAGTGAGAGGGAAAAGAATTTTCCATTTCCAAGTGATTTCATTACCTGGTACTTAAAACTAGAAAAGTGGTTTGCGAACTACATTTGTATGCCAAGTTGCATATTTAAATATATACACTGGGGCCAGTTCTGTTTAATATCTTTATCAATGATCTGGATTAAGGCATCAAGCACACCTTCAGTAAGTTTCCAGATAGTACCAAGTTGGGCAGCAGTGTTGATCTGCTTGAGGGTCAGAAGGGTCTACAGAGGTATCTGGACAGGCTAGATTGATGGGCTGAGGCAAACATAAGGTTCAACAAGACCAAGTGCTAGGTTCTGAACTTGGGTCACAACAACCCTATGCAACACTACAGGCTTGGGGGACAGTGGCTAGAAAGCTGCCTGGTGGAAAAGGACCTGGAGATACTTTTGATTGACAGCCTGCTGGATAGGAGACAACAGTGTGCCAGGTGGCCAAGAAAGCCAACATCCTGGCTTGTATCAGAAATAGTGTAGCTGGCAGGACTAGGGAAGTGATCATCTCAACACTGGTGAGGCTGCATCTTGAATACTATGTTCAGTTTTGTACCCCTCAGTACAAGAAGGTCACTGAGGTGCTGGAGCATGTCCAAAGAAATGGAACAAAGCTGGTGAGGTCATGTAGACAGTAAGTACTGTGAGGAGCAGCTGAAATGATGCAGCTTAGATGATATGAATGTGTTTTGTTTGGATTTTTGCATTGATACACTGTATGTAAACATTAAAATGAACCATCAAGGTATGAAATCCTTAACATTAAAGGAAGACTAAGAAGTCAAATGTTGTGATATGTATTTACAGTCAGCTAGTACATTTCAACAAGTTTTTCCTCCAGCCTTAATAAGCATTGATCACAAATCAAGTGGTTCATCTACTCAGGTTTTGAAGCACACTAAAACCAGTAAACCACATTTCAGCAGCGTTGGCATGAGAAAGGCCAGCTTGAAGCAAAACTTCAGTCACATTAGTACTAGGTGTACTAATTAATAGTATACATAGGGTTAATAAGGAGAGAACAGTTTGAAACATGCTGTGTGTTTCAGAACATTAGGAAAGGCATTTATTTGCATGAAAGGAGAAAGGTTGTCCTTGTAATTAAACCATAATGTTTTCATTCATCACTACTATGCAACTCCCTACAGAAAGTACTGGAGTGCCTTGTGTGAGTACAGATATTACACAGAAGCATGAAACCCCTGTTCCGTGTGAGTGAATATCTGTGATGACAGCTGCTGTATAATGCATTTGCCTTAAGGTAGTGTGTATGTATATAGGTATAGTATACAAAATGATTGAATCTATAGTTTCAAACCCCCTGTATTTAGGTTTTGAGTGTGGCACTGCCTGAACTTAGAAGTAGTTTGACATCTACAAGGATAGAAAAAGGTTTGCACTTAGCCAACATAGACAGCAAGGTGCAGTAATTATGAGGTAAGGAGTTGAGTGGTCGAGGTATCTGGCTGTGAGCAGGTAAGAGTTCTTTGAAATGACAGAAAATCGTCTCAGAATTCTTTTCTGATTAAGAATAGCTTTTCTCATTTTCTTTGTGAATATACATGCATGTTTTATTTTAACAACATGTTTCCATGAGTACTTGTGAAACAATATTTTTTCATTACAACTTCTGAGCTAAGTTGAAAAAATAACAGACAGGGAAACAATTTACTCTGTAACAATTTACATTTAAATTCATTTACAGCAAATGCCTTTTGTGGGTGCAAGAGGTTTCGGTAACTGATGACATTCTATTGTACATGAACACAGAGCAAGTAGTTGTCTCATGATATCCAAGCTGGATTGTAGGTAAATAGTTAAAAATATTCATTAATTCCTCTGCCAATTTGAAATACCATTTTACAAGGGATCAAGCAGATGCAGTATTTACTCGAGTCCCGGGAAGCTGATAAAAGAAGCATGTTGTTGAGCTGGGAAGCATGAATATCAATATTAAAAGCAGGACAATATATGGTACAATATTATATCCCATTGATTGCACAGTTGAGGAATAAGAACTTTCATTAAAGTCAATAAGTGTTTCAGGTACTGAGAACACTGAAAGATCTTTAGGTATTTCATTTTATCTTGTCCTTTAGCTCACTGGCTACAGAGTGTGAAGACATGCAATCATTATTATTTTCTTCATGTGTTTTTAAATTTATGTTAATAAAGATGTCTTTGCTTAACAAATATTTTGGCCAACAGGAGTGCTTCCATTTTTTTTTAGCTTGCTTATGGTGTCTGTTGTGACTGAATTTCTGCACATGTGGTTTTATTTTTCTTCCTGTATGGTACATTATTTTTAATCACAGAATGTGTAGGGGAAGGTGAATCTGTGGAATTGATTGTTTTAGGGAAAGAAGTAACAAATAAAAATAGAAAGAGACTGGGAAAAAGCTAGTGTAGTCTTGAGAAAGGGGAGGAATCCCATTGCATTGGTTTGGGTATGGGGGAACATGCTTAGAGCAGCTGAGGCCAAGGATGAACTGGAAAGTGAAAACTATGTTAAAAAATAATACAGCTAAAGAACAAAGGACTTTCACAAATAACTAAAACAAGAAAACATACAGTACATTTTACTTTATTCATCTGTCAGTCATTGAACTTCATGAGAATTAATTAGATCAAATCTCTATTAATACAGAGAACTGTCAATCCATATGGTATTTTTTGGAGAAGACAAATTCACCATCTTTAAAACTGCTTTTATGACATTTTGAAGATACAGAATATCATATAAGCAGTGGTAGGTTTACAACAGGAGATTCATCATGGCTCTGAAAAATCTCCATGCTGTCTCTCAGAGGGTACCCTGAAGCTGCCTCAGATCTAGCCTTGTTTTTCATTGCCGTGGGTTGACCTTGGCTGGAGGCCAGGTGCCCACCAAGCCACTATATCACTTCCCCTTCTCTGCTGGACAGGGGAACGAAAATATAATAAGAGTCTCATGGGTCAAGATAAAGTCAGGGAGAGGTCATTCACCAATTACCATCATGGGCAAAACACACTTGACTGAGGAAAATTAGTTTAATTTCTTATCAATCAAATAAGAGAGGGTTAATGAGAAATAAAATCTTAAAAAGCACCTTCCTCCCCAATCTTCTATTCTTCCCAGGTTCAGCTTTATTTTGGAATTCTCTGCCTCCTCTCCCTATTCAGCACAGGGGTAGAGGGAGTGGGGGTTGCAGTCAGTTCATCACACATCGTCTCTGATGCTCCTTCACACACTTCATGACTCACACTCTTCCCCTGTGCCAACATGAGATCCCTCCCACAGGAGACAGTCCTCCAGAGACTTCTCCAACATGGATGCCTTCCATGGGATGTAGTCCTTCAGGAACAGACTGCTCCAGCATGGGTCCCCCATGGGGTCACAAGTCCTGCACCAGTGTGGGCTCCTCTCTTTATGTATCCACAGGTCCTGCCAGGACCTTCCTCCTGCATGGGCTTCCCATGAGGTTACATCCTCCTTTGGGCATCGATCTGCTCCAGTGAGTGGTCCTCCTTGGGCTGAAGATGGATGTCTGCTCTACCATTAACCTCCATGGGCTGCAGGGGAACAGCCTGCCTTACCGTGGTCTTCATCACAGACTGCAGGGGAATCTCTGCTCTGCTGTCTGGAACACCTCTTCTCACTCCTTCACTGACCTTGGTGTCTGCAGTGTTGTTTCTCTCACATATTCTCACTTCTTTCTGGATGCAATTGCTTTCCCACAGTAACTTTTTTCCCTTCGTAAATATATTATCACAGAGGCACTACCACTGTCACTAAAGGACTCAGACTTGTCCAGTGGAAGGTCCATCCTCAAGCTAGCTGGCATCTATTTGGACACAGGGGAAGCTTCTAGCAGCTTCTCAGAGAAGCCACCCCTGTAGTCCCTGTCTCCACTAATGAAACCTTGCCATGCAAACATCCATGAAGGCAACTTATATGCAAGCGGAGTCTCAGACACAGCAATGAAGTATTTTCCACAGACAGCACTCTCCAGTCGCACCCAAGTGCAGTGTTAGTATGACAGCTGGCAGCTCTCCACACCTCTAAACACATTCAAAAGAGCTTCCTGTTATGGGCTTCCTCTTCTTGAGGTCACTCAGAGAAAAGTCAAGACAATCTGATCTGGGATCACAGTTTCTTGCTTCCTGAGAAACCACTTATTAGGACTTCAAACACAGATTATAGAAACATTAAAGACAAGACATATATTTTTGGTTCATGACATGCCACATGACTTTCTGCATAGGTGAGTGGCTTTGGTAGTGTAGAGATTTCTAGCTAGTCAGAAGGTGGTTCAGATGTGTATCATGCAATATCATCTAAGCTAGTCATTAAAGTGTAACCCAGTGGCATATTTTTATGAGTCAAATGACTTTTCTACATATATCAGATTTTAGTCTCTGAAAATCCTGAACCACTGGCTTGAGGTACTAAAGGCCTGTCTGGCAGAAAGCATCACCCAGGAGAATACATAACCTTAAAATATACATAAAATTATTTTTATATATTGTTACATAAAACAATCAATTACTTGGCTCTCAAATACAATCTGTGGAAGACTTGTCACTCCACTAAGATAAACTACAACCATTTACCTATAAATAAGTCATTACTGACATATGCTAAGATCATAATGCTCTTTCAATTTATACTTGCTATTCACTCTTGCCATCTGTACCTTTCTCCTTTTCCATAAGTCACAGTCATAATTCTTTCTGTTATGGCTTCTGTGGAGTTCAACAGTCTCCTTTCCCATTATCTCCAGTCCATCACTCCCCTGCTACTGTAAGGAGGTTCAGTAGAACTGAGAATTATCTTCTGTTGCAAGTGTAGATTATGAATTAATGTTCAAGTGTAGATTGTGAACTAACTGTTCAATCCACAGGTCATTCCAGAATTAATATCCTAATAGTCTCATTTTCCTTCAAATTAGTAACATTCTCAGAGGTCTTCTCAACTTCTTGTTCTTTTGGATATGAAAGATATGGGATTCATAGGTTACCAAGTTCCATACAGAAATAAAAATTACTAGTTATTAGACCTACATAATTATTACTATTGCAGTAACATCGGAGGTTACACTAAAAAAGGAAACATGCTTTACACCATTTTCTAACTTAGGAACTGCTTACACTTTAGTCTCTCCTCCTTCAAAGCAAAACTGCATTGTCCAAACTGTTGTTTGGAAGCGGCCATTAATATATCAATATGCTAATATAGCCTGAATGACTATGGGACCAGTTACTGCTACTGTAGGCACAGCTAAACAGTACCAACTGGACCAGGTTCTTGTCACATTTGGAAAAATTTTGAGCAAACAGAAGTTAAACACCTTAAAGAGTTCACAGATTTCACGTATGACTACATGAGCAAGGTGCCTCAAGACAGTCTAAAATATGACTTATTGCAGGTAGAGGGTTCTTCAGGAAAGGCTGAATAAAGTTGTACGAGAAGAATGTACACTTGTAGATGCAGAAATGTGCTATAGTCCACAGGCTAGCTATCTCACCAAACCTGTTTGTGTTGTCACAAATGAAGACAGGATATTACCTTTAGATAAAATAGATAGATAGGTCCACAGAAGTAAATAGAAATGATACAGCACTGATAACCTTAATAAGTTATGGTCTTAGTTGATGCACCTGACGACTATATTTAACTTCTTTAGAAAAATGAAAACCAGGAAAAGGGAGAATTGTGAGGAAGTTTCTACCTGTATAAGGAATGTATCTTCCAAGTCTGAGACAGAGAGCATTTGGAACTGTACAAAGACACTTATTTACAAGCATAACATGAATTCAAATAGTATCAGTGTCACTGACCAATCAAAAGGAAAAATGTCATAACAATTTTGAAATTATAAGCAAGCACACTGGAAGGCTTACAAATAAGTGACAGTAAATGACAGTATGATTAAATGATGTTTAGGTAGTCCACAAAGAGCATGACTGTAACAAAACCAGACTTACTGTGAAATTGTGGATACAGAGAATTAGAAATAGAAAGACAGGATACAGCCAAGAATAGATACAAACACATTCACTACAGAATAACATCAGCAAAAGATTTTTTTTTCTTTTGTTACCTTTTACATATTTACAGAGATTTAGTACCTGTATGTATATAAATAAATACCTGCATGTATATAAATACACACACATAAAAGATAAAATATAAGGCACAGTCAGATGCCTGTAAAGACACACATGAAGAGACATGAAGTGTTTAAAAATGAATACCAATCTTGTACTTTGTAATGTATATACAGTCCTCCTAGATTTTGGCAAAAGCCACATATCTGAAGATAGAATTCAGATACAACTTCCAGAGCAGCTCACAAGCCCATATTTTGTAGTAATTCTTCTAAATGTCATTATACATTCTAAAAAAGATTTTTTTTCCTTACCCTATACATAAAATTCTGCAAAAGATAACATCTGAAATGTTTACATTTATTTGGGAATGTTTTTCACACTACAGTTGTCACAAGGTCCCTTTTATATATTCGCACTGCATTTCTAGCCTACTGCATTTTTCTAATTCCTCACATGTACTTTACAGACTGTAGTGAATACTAAACAGAATTCTACTAAAAAAAAAATAAAAATCACCATTTTAGGTCCATCAAAGTGGCCTCCTTGGTAATTTTTCCTTGATAGTTTGGTTCTTGTTCATGAAAAAAAAAAATGTTTTACCTGTGACAACTGGATCTGTCTCTATGAAACTTTTTTGGTTAGACAATGGAAAGAGAAAGGAGTCTGGGGAATTTGCATGGAGCACCACAACCCTAAGTCCTGAAGTTATGGGTATAAATAACAACATTCTGCTGTATAGCAAATATTCTTTTATATACCCAGTCATTTTCCAGTAGGTGGCTTTTCTTGTTTTTTTTTAAAAAATGAGTCACTCTGTATTAAGCATTAGCTTGAAAGTCTTTTGATGGTGTACCCCAAGGAACAAATATCTCTAAAATGAGTATTAAAATGTACAGTATTCATATGAGGCTGTGGCAAGGAACTTTTGTCCTATTTTTACATGACAGCAAGCTACAGATTTTAAAGTAAAAAGGAGAAATGAAGCAGGATTGCAGGTAGGCATTGGGCCAAAACTGAACTGTGAAAATTTAAATTCTCATGTAGGCTGCAAGATTACTTCTCTTGATAGTATGATTTTCAGACCTGATGTTTTCCCTTCACTGTTATCATAATCTTTATTTGAAGAGATAATAACTTTATTAAAATAACATTTGCTCTAACATTCTTATTATTGTAAAGGATTTCTTGTGTTCATAGAACACCACTTAGCAATATTGATCTGCTGAGAGTTCAGATTTACCTTTGCCTTTTCACAGAATTTTGTCCTGTTTTGATCTACCATTTTCTTCCCCTCTATTCTGGGAGATACTTTTTCAGGTCAATTGTTTTTCAGCCACATGCAGGTCATCACCACAAAACAGAAATAAAAAAAAATCAAACACAAGGACTGTGATAGAATCCTGAAAAGCTAGAAAAAATTCACAAAATTGATCTGGAAGTAAATACATCCTGAATTGTGAGATCTTTGCATAAAAACTGGTGTTCTGTTGATTATTTCTGTGTCTAACATCTAGAATCTCATTGAAGTTAATTATTAGGAAAGAACAGAGATCGAGGGATGTGAGTGTAAGCACAGATTTACACTTCTTATTTATCCTTTCTGCAATGATTATGAACACTGCATTTGTTAGTATGATGTATAATCATATTCACTTAACTTCATTTGTAGATATGTCTCTTTCTCTAGGTTTAAAATTGTGCCATCACCCAAAAGTTTCTGTCTCTTTTGAAAATATTGCTTAAGCAAACAAATTGAGCACAAAATCACTAAAATGTATTCCATATTTGAAACAAGCTCAGTAATTGCTAAAATGTTTAAATTAAAAAAAAAATAATAATCAATTGCACTCAGTAGGATATTATATAAACCAGTAGCACTGTTTAGTGTATGTGAAATAAAAGCAGAAACCAGTAACAGAAATCCCTACAAGTAAAGATGCCATGTACAGAATTCATTAAGGTCTCAAGTGAGTTTCCAGTAGGTGATGTCTAATGCCATGTAGTTTTTTTTTTTTTTCTTTGACAGCAAGAACACGTAATTTGGCTTTAAGGTGATCTTTTGACCATCTCTCACATCTGCTGATCTGAGGCTTGACCCATCTACCCCCACCACCATCACCACCTTTCATGTCAGCCAGAATCCCCGGGTCTGCAGAACAACTGTGTTTTTTAAAAAATATTCTTTGTAAGTTTTGGGTTGGTTTTTTTTTTTGTTTTCTCTTTTTGTTTGTTTGTTCGTTCATTTGTTTGGGTTTTTTTGTGGATGTTTGGGGTTTGGTTTTTTTTTTTGCGGGCGGGGATTATGTGGGAGGGGAGTTAAGCAAGGAGTACTATTTATCTTTAAAGATTTTCTTGAAGCAAGTTATTTGTTTTATTTCTTAGACATGGCCTCATTAGGCACCACACTGTTTCTTTTCTTTATTTTATTGCTGATAAACTTAATTGAAGCACAGTGGGGCAGTACTGTGTGCAAAGTAAAGACAACAGTCTCTGCAATTATGTGGCATGAGCAAAGCGAATGGTGTCAAGGCAAATAGCAGAAACCCGTATTTATTCTTGTAAAACAGAATTTGAGTACTTGTGGAAGGTGCAGTTATTTTTCAATATATGATTGAAATGAAACTGCACAGGCAAAGAGTATATTCCTAGCTAGCTGTGTATAGAGATCTTAGAATGATAGGTGCTACAAAAGGTGTTATGACTGTCAAACAGAATAAGCCAGGACTCTTAGAGAGAAAATAATTACAAAATGTTCATGAATAGTTATTTCCTATTACAGTGCCCAGTTACAATGTAGGCACTTAAGGCTATTCACTGTTTACTGAACATCTTCAGAATGCAGAAACATTCACTGAATAGCAGGCTTTTTTCTGATTACCTACTAGGGCTTACTCTTTTCATTCCTGCAGTCAATCTCCTTAGCTGTTTTTTTCAAAAACAAAAGGCTCATTTGGAATTGGAACCACTCCCAACAGTGTCAAGTGTAAAAAACTTAATCACACATGCATGATACCTTTAATTAATTTTCATAGTGGCCTTCTGTTAGCTTGTTCCCCCACTTCACAAGCTGACTGACCACAACCACATTTGTAATGAGATTGAGTCAAAGATATTATGTTTCCACAATTTTCATAAAAATCTGCAGCTGGGTGTCCTCAAGAATACAAAATGAATGAGTTCTGTGGTAGTTTACAGTATAATTTCAAAAATGAAGTATAAATGTTACATCCATATATGTTGTTTGAGCGACCTGCCAAATAATCAGCATGTGTATTGCCACAGTACATGATGTCTCTTGCTCAGATGGCAGTGGGAGGGCACAAAACTGAAATGAGATTTTTACAAGGAGGTGGTGAATAAATGAATATGCTAGCTGAAGGAATCTCAGGGGAAGGGAGAGTTATAGAGAGTAAAGGACTAGACTTATCATGATAAGGATACCCAAGGGACTCAGAGGACAGTTCTGTTCAACTCAGGCTTCTTCATTGAAGCTAACTACAAAACATTTTCTCAAAAAATCTAAAGAAAATGTTCCTAATAAATTCCACAAGAGAAGGAAATACTTTAAAAATTTAATCTCATTCTCCTCTCTTAGGCACTGTGCAATGAAATGCCCATGCTTCCAAATGCATATTTTTATTTGGAAGTTATCAAAAAACCCTTTCAGGATAATCTTGTTTTCCATAGAACTTTTGCTTCTTGTCGGAGGTCTTGTGTTTTTTCTTTCTTCTTGAGATGTTCAGATTGATAAACTAACAAAGATACACAGGTCTAGCAGAGCAATGCCTCAGTGTTAATAAATAGGTTTATGAATATGTAAGGAAAGAGAGCAAAACACAAGGAGATATAGACAATAACTTTCGAATGAAATCTTCAGCAAACAAACAAGCAAACCTGTTGCTGCAATAGGAATCAGGTATATCAGAGCAACACATCTGGGACATGACTGCTGTTCAATTCCTGTGAAATATCTGCAGTTTACTATGTGATGGGTTTCTGTCAGAGTTATGCCTGGTCCAAAATGATTTATAAGTTATGGCATGGCTCCAGTCCTGGTAGCCCTGCCAGCAGGGTCCTCATGGTACAATTCAGGAGACTTTCCACTGCAATACTTCAAAACCACCAGTTGGTAGAAGTTGTTTAGCTCAGACACAGAAGCATGGTGCTTCTTGGGCACAGAAGCAGTTCGCATGAAACAAAGCATGAGCAAGTGATTCTTCCTGGAACCGGGAGTGTGGAGGTATATAGAAGCAAATTCACGTCAACTGCAAAAGCAATTTCACCTGCTTTGTAAGGATTTTTATGTTACCTAATATATTCTATTACTTATTAGCTCAGAGAAAAGAGAATTGACTTTAATAACTATTGTATTAATACAATGATTAATTGTGTTTTTCTACAGATATGTTTGAATGACACTATTGACCCCAACAGGATAATGTCCTAGCACTCCCAAAAAACAGCCTTTGACTGGCCTACACAATGTAACTTCATTCTGCATCTAATCATCTCTAGTTCTTCATGCTAAGAGTCCAGTATGAAGTGGCTTTGCAACTCAAAAATAAGGGAAAGAGATGAAGATATTCCAATATGAAACAAAACAAAGCTCTTCTTTACCTATGACTACTGAGTCCCAGTAGTTTTTGTACTGTCACTCATGATGGATACAGTTAATTTTTGCTGGTTTGTATTTATATTGCATGTTGTCATTTCTATCATTAATCATAAACATAACTGTCACAGAAACAGAAATGTCTTTTCTCAGACATTTCATTCTAAAATATAACTATCCAGACTTCCTGCTGTTAATGACATAGAGTTCTAATTACTTAAAAATTAAGCTATTATTCATAAACTTCAGGCTTGTAACACACATGTTTATAGTACCTGAAAGGTATTATAGAATTTATCACTGCGGAGCTCTTATTTGCCACAGGCTTATTTAACTACTTTGTTCCTTAGTACTGCTTTTGTCCTATCCCATTAAGGAATGATAAAGTACTGAACTCCCTGTTTACTCAGAAAGATACAAGCAGAAGTCCTCCTTCACTGACAATGGGCATTCAAATTTCCTGCCTGTAAATAAACTACAGCTGTGCTTTCCTGTTGTAGGAAGTGCTTTAAGCTGAAAATGACAGCAATTTAATTAGCAGCCACTAGTTCTGAGTCAGGTAATTCACACAGTGGCCAATGTATATGAAAAAGGGAAAATATACAGAGTAGTGTAAACTTAGATTCATGAAGAAGAAATAAAAATGTTGAATTGAGTAGTTTTTCCAAATTTTCAAAGACAGATTCTAAAAGAAATATTGCATACACAGCTTCTTTTCTCAGAACAATGAAAAAATTTGGAAAGCAAATACAGTTATTAGCATATGAAAATGGTATTTTTATTGCTATAGGCAAATGCTAGTTTTCACATCCATAATTCTTGAACTCTTGCTATTCTTTTCTAAGATTGTGTCCAAGAGCAAGATACCTATGATAGGATTCAGTTCAAAAAAAAAAAAAAGGAAATTACTGTTGATTAAAGAATCATAACATAACAGAAAAGATGTAAAACAATTCCTAAGTGGAAATATGAACAGTCTATTAAGACTGTGACCTTTTTTAAAGATCCAGATTTTGTTCTAGTTCCTGGAAGATCCTACTGACATATCTTAGATTCACTTGTTTTCATTGGTTCTTAATACACAGCAAAAAAAAAAAAGAACATTGCAATATTTAAAATGTAGATACTATTTCATTTACATACATTATTCCATTATTATTTATTAATTTAGAGAAGAAAATAGTGAAAGAGAGGAAAGTATCAACAAGAAGATACTAATGAATAGATTAAAAAAAAATAAAGAGAATTCAGTTTTGGGGAAGAAAAAAAGTTTTGGATCTTCATCTTTCATACATTCAACCTCACTGTTGTCTGACTCTACAGACTGGTGCTGTAGTAACTATATGTGAGAGAAGAAATTTCCAACCTCTTAAAGTCCACTGGATCCAGCTTCCCTTATCATCAAGTGTAGTAGCACAGTGATGTCATAGATGATGACTACTGATCTTTTACAATTCAGAACTTCTCTTTCACTGATAGTAGTAATTCTGGTATCACAATGAATTGTACATCTATGCAGCTTCCAATCAATAGCATATATACAGCTTCTAAGTTGATTGTCCAAAAATATGCTTAACTGTGTACACAGTACTTCATATTCTATATGTACTTCATGCTGTTCATGCTCTGTTAGTGCTTTCATTCACCTTCAAAGAGATGCAACTTGTACTTTTTTCCCAAAATCTTTTACTTTTTGCCTTCTTTCATACACAGTGTCTGTATGTGGTTTACAACAGCATGCTCGAGACTTGTCTACTTGATTTAAAGACAGTATTACAATATTGAGTGCTTTGAAAACAATTTCCTATAGTATATCATACATCCTTCTGTACATAGATACCCAATCTAACCTAGTCACCTAGTTAGCAAAGACAGGTGGGTACTCCCAGGGCATGGGTGAGCCTACTGTAACAAAGCTATGTGAGACAGAATAGAAAAATCACCTTCTAAACGTGTTGAACTTTCTCTAAGTAACTTGAGAAAGTCCAGTTGACTTGACTAGACATGTAGTTTAAAACACCAAGAGACACCTTCTATTCTTTGTCAGTGTGGGATGCTAACTACCCATAACTACCAAGGTACCAGAACATCTCAATCTATGCCAGATACTTGATCATGGCTCCTGAAGAGCCTAGTGGGTGTTACTTATTTCTTCCACCATACCTCCACAGAAGAAATAAGTAGTCATCTCAGAAGCCAAGTCTAATCCTAAACATTTGAAAATAAAAGACTGATTTTGGTTAACTGCAGCATGCTTATAAAATGACTATTCATATCGATATATTAATTCGTTCACTGTGTTTAAGCTTTTCTTGTTGCTGAGTACTAGTCATACCTGACATACCAGGAATGATAGGCTCATAAGTTCTGATTTTATCTCATTTTTACATTTTTCTATCTTTACATTCTTAACTTGCTCATCATTGAGAAAGATCACCGTTTCAACCAACTATTAACATAAATGATTAAAAGATGCTGACTACTCACACCTTGCCATAAATGAGGAAAAAATGGATACATAGCAAGTAAAAGACAGTGATGGTAGATATGGGATCTTGACTTTTTACCTTATTTTTAGTTCCTCCCCTGTATATCATGAAGAACTTGACAAGATGTTAAACAATAAACTGTGAGGTATTTATTATTGCATGACATTTGTGCTTTTCTCCTTTTCATTTATGCATCTAACCAGGAATTTTACTGCTATACATACTGAGAGGCATTCACAACGTTGCAAAGGAAACTGAGAACTATAATGATTATATCAGCCTCCACCTCCCTTGAAATTCATGTAATAGATCTATTACGTTAATGCCCATCTCCATTTGATTGCCATTACTGTCAGATTGATAAAACATTGATTAAGATTAAAGCATGGAAAAAAAATGTGTTAGTATGCTATATAATAGTTGAACCTTACAAAACTATGGAAGCCCATAGCTATACATTATATTCAAGCAGCACCCTCTATTTTCCAAAATTACTGTTATGAGAAAACTTTGCATATTTAAAAGTACTAGCTTAAGGCAAAGTATAGAGTTTGGATAGCAAAATTTGTTTTTAAATTAGCCCTATCTACAACACTCTGACATACTGTTGCAGTAGATTACACCTTCTTTTTGAGCATTTGATTTTAAAATAGTCTTCTATAAACACAGCAACATTAAGAGAGATCCTACATTAATTAGATGTTTGTTCTAAGTGGCTTTATATTAAAAGATTTGAGTAGCTGGGCACAATGCATCAGTTTTAAGAAAACTTAGATAAATGGGACAGCTGAAAAAAAGTACAAAATAGAACAGAGAAAAAGTCACTTTTAAAGACTATGTTTAGACTAAGCCTATAGCTTGGCATACAGCTTGGGCTATATTTGAACTTCAGGTTAGTTTGTGTCATATATGTATTGGGTCTGACTGGGATGGAGTTAACTTCCCTGTAGCAGCCCTTATACTGCTGTGGTTTTTATTCGTAACTAGAATGGTGTTGATAATACACCTGGCAGCCAGCCAAGATCAACTCACCATAATGTAAAAAGTTATTTGGAAAGGTATTTAACTTTTTATTTCCTCAGTTACATTTTTCAAGGAAGTTTACAGTATGTAGAAAAGGGACTGGACACTTGGCAGGAATATAGGAATGTTGTTAGAGTATGTAGGGATGCAACAAGGAAGGACATGGCCCTCTTGGAATTAACTCTAGCAAATTATGTAAAAGACAACAAGAAGGGTTTCTTCAAGTCAGTCAGTAGAAAAATGAAGACTGGGGAAAAGTGGGTCTGCTTCTGAATGAGGTGGGTGCTCTGTTGACAAGATACAGAGAAGGCAGAGTTACTGAATGCCTTCTTTGCTTCAGTCTTTACTGATGAGACTAGCCTTAAGGAATCCCAGTCCCTGGAGGTAAGAGAGAAAGTCTGGAGAAAAGAAGATTCTCCCATAGTCAAGGAGGATCAGGTTAGAGATCGTGTAGGCAATCTGGACACCCAAAAATCTATGGGCCCCAGAGGAATCCACCAATGAGTGCTGAGGGAGCTGTCTCATGTTATTGTCAAGCCACTGTCCTTTTTCAAGATCGTGGAGAACAGAAGAAGTGTCTGAGGAACTGGAGGAAAACCAGTGTCCCTTCAGTCTTCAAAAGGGCAAGAAGGAGGACACAGGACATTACAGACCAGTCAGCCTCACCTCCATCCCAGGAAAGGTAATGGAACAGTTCATTCTGTAGGTGATCTCCAAGCATGTGGAGGTAAAGAGGGTTATCAGTAGTCAGCATGGATTCACCAAGGGGAAATCATACTTGACCAATCTGATAGCCTTCTATGATGGTGTGACTAGGTGGATAGATGAGGGGAGAGCGGTGGACATTCTCTACTTCTACTTTGGCAAGGCTTTAGACACTTTCTCCCATAACATCCTCATAGGTAAACTCTCTAAATGTGGGTTAGATGAGTGGGCTGTGAGGTGGGTCAAGACCTGGCTGAACAACAGAGCTCAGAGTGTTGTGATCAGTGGGGCAGAGTCTAGTTGGAGGTGTGTAGCTAGTGTTGTTCCCCAGGGGTCAGTACTGAGTCCAGTCTTATTCAATGTCTTCATCGGTGACCTGGACGAAGGGATAGAGTTTACCCTCAACAAGTTTGCCAATGATATGAACCTAGGAGGGTTTAAGACACCAGAAGGCTGTTCTGCCATTCAGTGTGACTTAGACAGGCTGAAGAGTTTGGAAGGGGGGAGCTTAATGAAGTTCAACAAGGCCAAGTGTAGCGTCCTGCACCTAGGGAGGAATAACCCCATGGACCAGTACAGGTTGACCTGCTGGAAAGCAGCTCCATGGAGAAGGACCTGGGAGTGCTGGTGGACAACAAGTTAACAATTAACCAGGCCAGTGATGTCCTGGGGCGCATTACAAAGAGTGTTAAGTGCTTTTTAAGCAAGTTGAGGGAGGCTCTCCTCACCCTCTACTCAGCCCTAGTGAGGCCACATCTAGAGTCCTGTGTCCAATTCTGGGCTCCCCAGTTCAAAAGAGACAGGGAACTACTGAAGAGAGTCCAGTGGAGGGCTACAATGTTTAGGGGGCTGGAGCATGTCTCTTATGAGCTGAGAGAACTGTGTCTGTTTAGAGAAGAAAAGACTGAGAATGGATCCCATGAAAGTTTATAAATATCTAAAGGGTCAGTGTTAAAAGGATGGGACCAAACTGTTTTCAGTGATGTCCAGTGACAGGACAAGGGGCAATGCGCATGAATTAAAACACAAGAAATTCCATCTGAATATAAGGAAAAACTTTGCTTTAAGGGTGACAGAGAACTGGAAAAGGACCCAGAGAGGTTGTGAAGTGTCTTTCCCTGAAGAATTTCAAAACCCACCTGGGTGCATTCCTGTCCAACCTGCTCTAGGTGAACCTGCTTTATCAGGAGAGTTGGACTAATGAACTCCTACCATCCTATGAGTCTGTAATTCAATAATTCTTTCATTCACAGTTGAGGTTTTAACAACAGGTTAGTAGCATACAGTGATATCTATGGATCTTGCTTTTTTTGTCGCCTTGAAGACTTGTGCATTCAGAGCTCAGAAATGTATCAGCTTTCATTGCAAATATGACAAAATCACAAGTTGCTCATAAATGTATTTGAGCTCTGAGTCTTCCTGGAATATCAACATTTTTAGATATTATTTAGAGATCTTTATTTCTTTTACAGGAATACTGCAAAATGATAGCTGATCCAGTTCACTCAGATTGCATGGCAGGGACAATAGAACTCTGTCTTTTCATTTTTTATTATTTTTTTTTTCAGACTTATTTGTTCTACAGATATTTCTGCCATAAAACAAGCTGTTAAATATTAAAATCTGTTTCCAATTGGTTTGGGTTTCCAGAGGTTTTATTTTAGGCAGACCAGGTCTGAGGGCAAGGGTCCGGGTTACAGTGCATTTAAAGGTCTGGGCTGCTCATCTCTCCCCCTCCCAAGAGTCTCCCTGCAGTAATATCTCTAGGACTGGAAAGGAAAGTTTGATTGCTGCAGGGGTCAGGGCTTAGGCACATGGGGAATAGCCAGCTTTTAACCACTTTGACTAAACTCTTCTCATTCTCCATCCACTGAATATTTCTTCTGTAGTGAATGGTTTAATCAAAAAAATCTCTGGTTTTCTTTTGAAAGAAGAGAAAGAAAAAGGACAGTGTTCCATTCTTTTTCTGGAATTGCACAACAGAAGCAAGCTATTTTTAATCTCTACCTATAATTTTAATTAGAAAACAGACTCAGTCCTTCAGAGCTACTGCATAGAAGCTAAATACAATTTCAACCTTTGTAGCTGATTTATAGGTTCCATCTAAGTCTTTAAGATATTTTCTTGGTTTTATGAAAATACCCTGAACCTGATTTTAGCATTCATCTGTCTACAAACTTTATGAACTCATGGTAGGTTTCCTTCACTCTTTTATCTCCAACAAAATTTTTCTTTAATCCACTGTTACAGCCATGCCCACCTCTAATGTATAGAAGTCTTCAGTGCAACAGTCAAAATGAAACCAAAAAAACCGCCAACAGGTTGCCTCAAACCCACATTCTGAATGGCAGAATGATCGAATTACTGTTTTACCAAAACAAGAATCTGAAAATGTGATTGAAAAATCCCAATTTTAATTGATGATTGAAATAAACCATTTCATACCACTCCAAATGTAATTATTTGATTTTAGGTTCTTGAAATAATTTTCAAGATAATGAATTAGTAAGAGAAAAAAAAAAAAAAAGGGAAAAAAAAAAAAAAAAGAATAATAGTAATAATAGCCAGTCTATTGCACATCACCTGACTATGGGCATAACCAGGATGTCCAAAAGCCATGCTTATTTTTGTCTGGACTTCAAAACCTGTGAGAGCTTACAGCAGGAGTAGACATCATCATATAAAGACATAGGTAGTTACAGACATGGGCACTGGAACTTGAGTGTCTCTCAGACAGTCTAAGTGACATAACATCCATGATACAAATTCATTTCTCAGAGTATGTCTTTCTATTTTACTGAAGCAGCTTGTGCTAAGTGGATTGGAAACCCAGTGGGGATTGATAGCTTCCTCCATCCCCTCAGAACAGAGCCTGTTGCATCAGCAGTTGAGAGAAGCGTAGGAGCACCTTCAGTCTGCTGTTGGGCGAAATGATACAGCAATCATCTCCTTCAGATAGGCTTATGAAACTCTGCTTTCTGAGTTTTTCCCACTCAAAATTACTCAGTGAAGAAATTCCTGAGTTCATGAACAATTTTAGAATTATAGCAATTCAGTTTCTGGCTAAGAAACTTTTCACCAAAAAGTTCTCAAGCACCCTATTGTGCTTTGTGCAGATATTATCTCTACCTTTTTTAATACATAAATTTCACTCAGAAGATTTATGACACTGTGTGTCATTTTATTTAGTATTATAAGCAGCTGATACTCACCCTTTACACATACTATTGACACAATCAGTAATTCTTATTCTTCTTTAGTTCCCGAACTTAGTAAATTGTTGGTTTGGTTTGGATTTTTTTCTTCAGTCTATTTAGATGGTGCTTAAGAAGCATCTTAAAAGAAAGTTTTGGCAGCTTCATGGCCAATCTACTTGAACAAAAAAGCATGGTTTTAATTCTGTTTCTCTTAATATATGCCAGATTTCTTAAATACAAAATAATATAGGAAAAGAGTAACTGGTCTTAATGCCTTTTCAATTTCTGAGCATGAATGTTAGATCCAGTCTGCCACAGTGCTTCTATCCTCAGAGTTCATTGAAAAAAACTTTCATGAGCTTGTGTATTCTGCTGCCTCTATATAAAGCATTGCCTCTTGAAAAGGATGCATTCTCTGTAAGTGTTAGGCCAAGTTCATTCTCTCTTCTCTGGTGGAGCTTTGCTATTTCATCCCAATTGGGGATCACTTCTCAGATTTGTACCCTGAATCAAACATGACATGATATGTGTATCTGCAATGCTTTGATCTTTTCCACACTAGGAAAAACTCAAGTCCTTTAAAAAAAAAAAACAGACTACCATCTGGTTGGAGTATAGGAGACCAAAGTTAGTGCCTCTACTTTACTTTTGACAGGACAAAAATAATTTTAAACTTTGGTAAAAAATTGATATATAAACAATGTTATACAGGTGCATAAGCACATGCATACAGAAACATATATGAGCAAATATAGGAAAAGTAGTTTCTGAAATATTCATATTCTTTCTGAGAATAAAAATGCTTCAGGGAACATTAATGCTACTAACATGAATATGGAGCTTAGATATTAAAATTCATGAGGACCTGTCAACTGAACTGATGCAAACTCTATTTGCCAGAAATACATGATGACATTGCAAGCTGGCAAAGATGAAAGCAGCTCAAGAAAGCTCTTCTTGGTGCTATTTCATCCTCCTGAATGTCAAACAAGCTGTCTTTCACCAATCTGGAGCTACATACAGAGTGCAATTCTGCGCTATTTGGTGAAGGTGCTCTCCTGAGTGCAGGGGATGTGCCTCTTTCTCTGCTTCCCAGACACCAGACGGCCTAGGATTTGGAATGACAGTAGGCTGCCAACCAAATTCTGTGTTTACTCAAACATACGTTGTCTTCTCTTCCAGATGACTTGTAGGGAAATTTAACAGGCGTCATCCATATGTTCACATTCATATTCCACACAATACTTGCACGGAATATCCATAGGTTCCTTTCGGAAAGCTCTAAATGACTTCCCTAACAAGGAAAACACTATGAAATATAGAAATTACCTGACAGAGTTACAATCCTGCTAACAGGACTTTGTCAGTCAATGTAAGGATTCAATGTAAAAACTTACTCAAACATGACTGTCATGCTGAGTAATTTCAACTGTGGACCATTTAGAGTTTATATCTTACTGCGGTAGTTTATTCAAAAATAGTTTTAAGTCTACAGGTTTGTTACTAACAAATTTCTAACAAAAGTCAATGAATCACAGTTCACTGCTGAAGCAAATCCTGTGCATAGCATGATATATAAAGTGAAAACATCTGGTATATCTGAATTCACAGATGGCAAAGATGTTGGACTAGAAAACCTGGACTATTTTTAATGTAAGTTTTATTAAGTTAAAATACTACCTCTCTCACCTAGAGATTGTTTTCTTTTTATGCAGTGAACCACAACTGAAAAAACTTTTTCAAAGACCTCAAGTTATTTCAAAAATTTCTGGGTAATGTTTTCCACTGAATGCTAAGCAGATGCTTGAGTGAACCATTCTTTGAACAAGTCATTTTGAGGCACAAATAAGAATCATATCTCTTCCATCTTTCTTTCTCTTCTAAGCATTCAGTTACACTGAGAACTTCAGATAACTCATCTGATAGCACAAGTAGCCTGGATTAGTAGTTTTTATTTTCCCTTGCGATCAGTGATGACAGGTAAATTTTATGGCCAGTGGAACAGACTTTTAGGGAAACTCATCATGCTGAGAAAGTCACTGAAACCTTTCATAAAACTTGATGCCCTCTCAATGCAGAAGACAATTCTGAATATAAAAGGGATATTTTTAAGTGCTAGTGAAAAAGCAAGAAAAAATATCTGATAAGATGAATGAGTGGGACTGAAGACATAAGTCACATTCTATGTCACCTTCTGGAACAAAGGTTAATCGTATTAGATAATTTGCTATGTTTCCAGCACCCTTTTGACATGAATCTACATCTCAGAAAAATAGTTGTCACTGAATTTGTTCATCTTAGATGAACAAATTCAAAATTCTTTTTGAAACAAATTATATTTCTGATCTATAAAAAGGATTGGTGAAAAGTGAGCTTTTCTAGACACAGTTAGGTCCTTTATATCCCAAATAGTTAATTATTATTCACATTTATGCAGTAAGACAGGAGACAGATGTTCTCCATCAATCCTCATTCTTGAAAATTTATAAATCTGTTTGTGAAAAGTATACATTCCAGTCCAAAACAAAGATAATACAAGCAAGCAAAGGCCTTTTCTTGGAGCAAGTTTTCACATGACATTATATGGAAAAATATTATGTCAATGCTAATGACATTCCATGAGAGAATCATCTTTCAGGTTGTGCTTTCTATGAGGTAGGCCATATTTGCATACGAAAATCCAACATGAAACAATAAGCAGATGAATGGGTTGATTTGTCCTGTATGTCAAATAATGTAAATAAATAAATATGGTCAACATTGCAAAGTTTGCTTTGGTTTGTATTCTGTGGTATTTGCAGATGTAGGGAGAATTGAGATGCCATGGACATAGATGCAGTACAAAGATAGTAGTGTCACTGAAGTAGTTAACGTTTGTATTACAGACAACATGAAATGAGTATGATCAGCAGAGGCTGGAGGAAAGGACAAGCAGGAAAGAGGAATGACACCCCACTACTGCTGCTTCTCACCTCTACATCATTTGTATAGACACAGACAGACACACACGATACCACTTCCACTAAACCAATTGGTTTATCAAGTTCCATTTCCTATGTTCAGAGCTTTAATTTTTTGTCATTACCTATATTTTCTGCCTACAACAGAATAACACAACAGCTCACTAAGTGTATCTTTGTTTCCTCTGCATATCTTATCCAATGTAGCCCCTCAACAATTTCAAGAACTTTTTTATAAAACTGCTGAAGTTAGCATGTATTCCTCTATTCAAATCTGTTTCATTGCTTGCCAGGATAGTCAACTGGCTGTGAGCTAGTATAATCCCAAGGTAACTGCCAGATACATATTTGGAAGTTGCAACCAATAGGTAAAAAAGGAACATAGGTAGACCAGAAGCATATATAGCAGAATAAAGCTCTCAAACTAATTTTTTTTTTTTTCACAAGAGGAAGCAGAGTAGGACAAAAATCTAGTAAGATGCTTTAGTTTTCCATCCCAAATGTTTATTCTGTTTATTAGATTTCCTCTATAAACAGAAGGAGAAAAACACACAAACGACAGTTGCTCTGCAGAGTAATTCAGCGCAAAAAAACTAAACTGAACCATCACTAACTGAGGTGGAGGCTTCTCCAACAATTAGATGTCTTGTTACATTATGTAAACAACGACTCATTCCCAGAAACAATTTGGCTTTTATCCTAGTGCTCTGGATAGGACAACGATTAATTAGTAATAAGGAGAAAAGGCAAGAAAGAAAAGAGGAAGAACGTAGTCTGGCTAATCACGAGTTACTGTGCCATATTTTGATACATTCAATCTGAAATTATATAAGCATATATATGTCTTTAAATGCAGACATACAAATATACATATGTATACAGATATGTATTTGATTCAGAGAATGAAGGTAATCTATTCTGTGTTTTCAAAATAAATTCAAGACAGTTTCCAAATATGGATGTTTATCTGCCTAGCTTTTTCATACACTAGCACCCAAGAACTGAACGCGTAATCATGGTACATTGTGTCCACTGTGGGCTTTTATATATTTGAAAATTAGATTTTACAGTTTCACTTGAAATTTTCACAAATAGAGAAACATAGTCTGGAGTAGTAGAATTCACAATAAGTAGTTTACAAATGAATAAATAATCAGCAGAAGGTGTTCTTTTTCAGGTCAATTTTTTGCAAAGAAGCCCCAGAAGTTTTTCTTATGAAGTCTACTGACATAGTATCTTAAAAACATGCTACCTCTGCACTTTTACCTGGATTACTTACCTACTTGACTGTTGTACTTTTTAGCAGGGTTTTCAGGCTGAGAAAAGAGTAGCTGTAAGTTCCAAGTACTATATATCTGTCTCTTCCCTGTAACCTAGAAAGTCATCTGGACTTCCTTTCATGAAGAAGTCTGTCAATGTTATGTTATAGAAACTCATCACACTGCACTGGAGAAAAGTCTTGATTGTCATTTTATGCATATACAACCAAGTTGGCCATCTATTAACTGATGTTTTCTATAAAAAACTAAACAGTTTGGGAGTAGACTTCAGTGCATGTATTCATGCAGATATATAAAAACTATTACTCTGACTTTTGTTGGCTCAGAGAAATGCATCAATGTCCTGTTCCACAGCAGAAAGAAAAAATATATTCTTCTACAAGGGTGTGCTGTTTTGGCTGAGATAGAGTTAATTTTCTTCATAGTAGCCAGTATGGGGCTATGTTTCGGATTTGTGCTGGAACTAGTGTTGATAATTCAGGAATGTTTTAGTTATTGCCAAGCAGAGCTCTTGCACAGTCAAGGTCTGTTCTGCTTCTCACACCACCCCACCAGTGAGTAGACTGGGCGTTCACAGAAGAAGGGGGTCCCCTCCCTTAGCTGTAGGAGGGGACACAGCCAAGACAGATGTCCCCAACTGGCTAAAGGGATATTCCATACGATGTCATGCTTAGCTTATAAAGCTGCAGGAAGAAGAAGAAACGTGGCGGACGTTCAGAGTGACAGCGCTTTTCTTCCCAAGTAAGCATTACATGTGATGGACCCCAGCCTTCCTGGAGATGGTTGACCTGCTTGTCAGTGGGAAGTGGTGAATGAATTCCTTGGCTTGCTTTGCTTGCATGTGCAGCCTTTTCTTTACCTATTAAACTGCCTTTGTCTCAACCCGTAAGTTTTTTGACTTTTCCAATTCTCTCCCTGATCCTACCAAGGGAGAGTGAGCAAGTGTCTGTGTGGGACTTAGTTGCCAGCTGAGGTTAAACCACCACAAAGGGAAAAGGCTATTACTTTTAAATGCAGCAAACATTAATATTAATAATACATTTAGTTTCATTAATAACATAGTATTTCCCATGGATCTGACCCAAACTAGTTTGTATAATTCTAAGCATCATAGAAATCTGTAATTCAAAATTGTCTCAGCACTATTTTTACTAACTAAAATGTACTGGATATCTCAGTAATCATTGAGGCCTTTATAATTAAAATGTATTAACACAGCTCACATTAAAAAAAAGTAAAAGAAAAATATTTTCTCTAAGAAAGTATATGTTCCCCTTGAAAAATTCATCTTGCCATGGGCACTGTAATTCTGCAGGTAAGTCTGGGTACACATGCCATGACTTGACTGACTATGAACAAGTTTCTACTGAACTGCCTGGTGCTACTGTGGCAGTGGTCTTCCACTAGTAAAATCTGCAGTGGTCAGGACATGCTGGGATCTTGGACCACCCAAGCTTGGCTCTGCAGCTTTTGATCAGTTGAGACAAACATTCATAAACTGGTCAAGACTGCCTACAACATGCTGGAAAGCATACACCATTTGTAAACATATTTGCTTGTGGAACAGGGACTGTAAGTCTTCCTTGTTAACTCCATCTTGCAAAGCCAATTTAAAGACACTTTGTCCTGGTTTGAGTGAGAACAGAACTAGTTCTGTTCTGTAATTTTGCTTTAGAGTTCAGTTCTTCTAACTAACTGCACTGTCTGAAGTTAGCAACCTGTTCTCACAGGCAGTGTCTGCTTCTAGCAGTGATAACACCTCATGTTTAGAGTTACTACCAAGGATTGGTGTGCAGACCAAGGCCACTGCTGGATCTGGTGTACCACACTGGGGGGTGCAGAAAAGTAAAAGGCTGCATTTGCAGGGAGGAGCGGACAGGACAGGTGACCCTAAACTGACCAACAAGGTATTCCATCCCATATACGTCATTATTCGGCTTAGAGCTGAGGGATCCGAGGGGCCTCTGGGCTCTTCTCCCCTTTTGGACTGCTTTGCCAGCTTTTGCTTGGCTCGGTTTCGGTTCCTTCCTCGGAGTACCCAAGGAGGACTCTGTCCGTACTGCCTTCGATCCGGTCTGTGTGTTCCTGAACCTGGTACCAGAATCCAGCTATCTATTCTATCCAGTGATAGAAGACCTGTGGAAAAGGACTTGGGTACTGATGGATGAAAAGCTGGACAGGAGCCAAAAATGTGCACTTGCAGCCCAGAAGGCCAATCGCATCCTGGGCTGCATCAAAAGGAGAGTGGCCAGCAGTTCGAGAGAGGGGATTCTGCCACTTTACTCTGCTCTGGTGAGACCACACCTGGAGTACTGTGTCCATCTCTGGAGTCCCCAACACAAGAAGGACATGGACCTGATGGAGCGGGTCCAAAGGAGGGCCACAAAATTGATCAGAGGGCTGGAGCACCTCTCCTACAAGGACAGGCTGAGGGAGTTGGGGTTGTTCAGCCTGGAGAAGAGAAGGCTCCAGGGACACCTTATAGCGGCCTTCCAGTACCTGAAGGGGGCCTACAAGAAAGCTGGGGAGGGACTGTTTACAAGGACATGTAGTGATAGGACAAGGGGGAATGATTTTAAACTAGAGAAGGGTAGATTTAGGGTAGATTTAGATTGGACGTTAGGAAGAAGTTCTTTACTATGAGGGTGGTGAAACACTGGAACAGGTTGCCCAGGGAGGTGATGGAGGCCCCATCCCTGATCTAGTTGAGAGCAAAGACTTTGACACTGTCCTGCATGACATTCTGGTCTCCAAGCTGGTGAAATATGGATTTGACGGATGGACAATTCAGTGGATAAAGAACTGGCTTGACGGCCGCTGCCAAAGAGTGGTTGTCAATGGGTCGGTATCCAAGTGGAGACCAGTGACAAGTGGAGTCCCTCAAGGATCAGTAC